>LPNX010087629.1:1813-45162 GCA_001517045.1 Pseudotsuga menziesii
CTCACTAAACCCTAGTTCCATATCATACCTTGGAAACCCTAGTTGGAGCATGCAAATTGGTGTTCATGAAAGCCTAGTTGGTGCATGCAAGTATTGGTGATCATGTGTTTCTAGTTCCCTCTCCTAACTTGCAAATTTCTCACTAAACCCTAGTTCCATCTCATACCTTGTCAAACTTAGTTAGTGCATGAAAATTGGTGTTCATGAAAGCCTAGTTGGTGCATGCAAGTATTGGTGCTCATGTGTTTATAGTTCCCTCTCTTAACTTGCAAATTGCTCACTAAACCCTAGTTCCATCTCATACCTTTTCAACCCTAGTTGGAGCATGCAAATTGGTCTTCATGAAAGCCTAGTTGGTGCATGCAAGTATTGGTGATCATGTGTTTCTAGTTCCCTCTCTTAACTTGCAAATTGCTCACTAAACCCTAGTTCCATCTCATACCTTGTAAACCCTAGTTGGTGCATGTAAATAGGTGTTCATGAAATCCTAGTTGGTGCATGAAAGTATTGGTGATCATGTGTTTCTAGTTCCCTCTCTTAACTTGCAAATTGCTCACTAAACCCTAGTTCCATCTCATACCTTGTCAACCCTAGTTGGTGCATGCAAGTATTGGTGATCATGTGTTTCTAGTTCCCTCTCTTAACTTGCAAATTGCTCACTAAACCCTAGTTCCATCTCATACCTTGTCAACCCTAGTTGGTGCATGTAAATTGGTGTTCATGAAAGCCTAGTTGGTGCATGAAAGTATTGGTGATCATTTGTTTCTAGTTCCCTCTTTTAACTTGCACATTGCTCACTAAACCCTAGTTCCATCCCATACCTTGTCAACCCTAGTTGGTGCATGCAAGTATTGGTGATCGTGTAAGCCTAGTTGGTTTCCAATTTGTACATGGCAATGTAATTAAATGTATATTAAACTAAAAACATCAAGAAATGTAAATTTCAACAACTCGAGAGCTTGTTATTTTCCGAACTCTATTTGATGGTGTCTAAAGACACCATTCTTGGCACCTCCAACGTGTCATACATGGTGTTTGTATCCTAGGCACACGAAAGGCTAGACATTAGCAAAATCATAAGAAAGAAAAAAGAACCCAATGAAAATGTGGAAACATGATTTATAGATAAATCACCCGAGGTTGTACAATCGTGTTTATAGTGTCCAGTATTCTCTGAATAATATTATGTCTGTGAATGGTATCTATCAATCACAGGTTTATTACATTGGGAATAAAGTAAGGCTAAATAATTGAAACTGTTCTTCAGAAGTCACTTTAAAGGTTAAATAACGCACCTGACAATGCACTCATACAAGTAGGCCATTCGGATCATCTCTGGTGCCGATGGTGTCCATCAATCTTTCGTGCTCTATATGAGGTAGCAAGTATCGTACATGTGACCTATTTTTGTGACCAAGTGTATGCAGCTTGATGTTTATACCAACTAATAGGTTGGTGAAGTGGTATACAATAGCTCCTGGTCTCTAATCCTTATATACATACCCACCCTTCCTTTTCTGTTGTGCTGTAAGTGTCAAGTACTCCCCTTTTATAACCATTGAGTCGATTGGGAATTCAATATTTTCATCATCTGTAACAGGTTCTAGAATGGTTTGTTTCCCCTCTAAGCAATGTGCCAACCAATAGTCAGAATCCCATTCATTATTTTTTGGGGAAACCACTGCATATATCTGACCTATGAAAGGAATTAGGTCGAGTTAACAATACATTTTGTAAATAAGGTCTTGCATTTCTAATTTCTACATAAATTAAATTATACATAGGTCGAGTAAACAATACATAAATGCATTTTCTTATTAGGTACTACTCATGTACATGCTTGTATGAGATCCGATATGTGATCATAGTCTGTAGAAATATGTGTCTGATCATCTTCCAAATGGTCTATTTCATTAACCACATTGAAATTGGTGCCAAGTGTCACTCGATCCCATGTATCAACGATATCCGTATCCTCACAATCATCCCATTCACCGATGCTACAGGAACTACAAAAGAAAGCCTTCAATCTTGTCCAAATTTGTAGGGTCGAGTTGTCTAAGCTTTTAATTGAATGAAATTGTCGAGTTCCATGCACTATGTTCACCCGATGTGTTTGTGATCGGTCCACATTTCTCACCTCCCAGAATATTCTTCACACTAAGTGTTTCCTTGTTTCTTGTTCTCCCATGACAGATGCACACCATTGAACTATAGATGCAGTGTCTTGAAGGAGAGCACCTGTAAACTTCATCTCTTCCCTTCGAAGGGCAGTTTTAATGCATGCACCAGCACCATCATGCTCTCGTTTTCCATGACTAGTTTCAAAGTAGTTCCATACATGTGGCACCTTGTATTTTATGTGCAACAAACACAACCATTCAAATACATGTGCATTCTTGAATTGTCTAGCACAACCATCTGACCAAATGAAATGATGATAAAATGGTATATCCATATCTATCACGTGATCATAGAATAATTTAAAGCAATGTTGCACATAATGGATGTCATGGGTCCGGTCATCACTTATGTAGAAGTGACTTTCTTTCAATATCACACGTTTCTCTTCATTGCTATCTTTCCCATGTCGATACGTGATATGCACCATTATGCTCACCTTCTTTGAGTGATAGTATTGACTTTGAATTTCATTTTGTGGTTGTAGGGTGTAATTTTCCGCAAATTCAACCACTGATAGTATTGTTCCGAGAGGGAAGGTGTACCGGCATATTCTGAATTACTCATCTTGCCACCGTGCCATATAGACATGTTGAATGTACTATTGGATCTTTCCACGAAACTCTGGAATAAAATCACATACTCACACCTGGTACATGAATATTAATATGTCAATAAACCACATAAAAAAATGTGTACATCAATATTAATTTGTCAATATTCAACAATTTACCTGTGAAGTCACCAATTTAATCTTCTTGCTTTCTTTCCCATCATTTAGCTGATATGTCTCATATTGATAGTTCTTCTTGACAATTGCATTCCTGAATGCTTGATCTTCACTTTCATGGATGCAATTAGACCATAATGATAGCCCACCACAATTGTTGCAAGAACCGTCTACACATTGTTTTAAGTAATGTGTCTACCCATCTTGCCTCTGACACATTATGCTATGGATGAAATCTCTGGATTACATTGGCGGTACTGTACTTGAGCATTCCTGCACATGGTTAGTATGCAAAAAAATATGTGTATGTGCAAATGTATGGTAATATAGGCCAAACTCTATGTGGTATCTACAACAACAAGTGTTTCGGATGGTATTGATTCTAATATACCAAGGTTTGTATTTTTCAAAAGATCTTTGTCCGAACCTTAGCTCTATGTGGGCAACTTCAAACATCTCGAACAATTGAGTTTGTGTCATGTCAAGATAATGTTTAACATTAGGTTCAGTGTTTCTAGAACCCCTACAATGTTTTAACACATCCTTCATGTTAGAAGAAGGCCTAGTGTTATCATGCCAAAACGTTTGCACTAGGCCCTTCACTACTTCAACTAACTTCATGTCTTTGCGGGGAAACCTACCGCTAAACGACCATAATGTTTCCATTTGTCCCTATACATCAAGGTTGTCTCTTCTTACTGAATATTTTTTAAGTGTCTTTGGATGTAAAGGCACAATTTGTGATGTGCATTTAAGTAAACGACATTGTCTTGTGGATCTACATACAATTGATTCAGCCAATACACAACGAGCCACATTACAGTCTTGTGAACGAGTTTTTTTACCAATCGATGTGAATGTAGCAACAAGAGATTTAACAATGTGATTACTTGATTCAATATTCTTCATTGTTGTTATGCCTAAATTTCTTCTAACAGTTGCCATATTTCTAGATTTAAGCAAAGCTAAAAACAATTGGCATTTACCAGCTTCGAATTTGTTATCAAAATATTGTTTCATTATTTGAGAAGAATAACGAAGGATAGTGCGTTTAGCCACCTTACCTTCCATGGAATTCAATCCGCTCTCGTCCACTTGTATTCGTTTAGGAGTTCTCTCTTGTTTTGATGCAAAATTTGTTGCCGTTTGAAATGCTGGAGTGATGTTTATATCCACTACAGGCTCACAACTTCAATTAGGAGATTGAACCACTGAACATGGTTGTTACTAAGTCACATTTGCATCGGGAGTAACATAATTATTGAACTCTTCACAAGATTGTCTGTTTACTAATGGATCAATAATATCAACTTCCATATAACTAGATTCCTTTAATGTTGCATTATATTCCTCAGCCTCTACATCAGGTATCTATTGAGGGGGAATGGGAACTATTTGCTCATGTAATGAATGCCAACGATTTCTTGAATATTCCCTCTTTTTTTGTTTTTTATTTTCAGTTTCTTCCAGTGTAAGCACCTTCCTTGCTGAATTTCGTCCTCTATTACATACATTCCCCATTGAAATCCACCCAAACCTGTACAAAACTATGGAATTATGTAAGTAATGATAAAAAAATTGCATGTTGAACAGTTCTCTATGCGCAGGTTCAAACAAATTATGTCTTTCAATACAGTAAACCTGGCCCACAGGACGCCACCCAACATTTTGTATAAAACACATATCGCATATGCGATATAACGCACCTCCGATATATCGTATAGATTTCGATCTTTTTAATGAATGGGGAGGTTTTTTACATGTTCTCCAAAATGCATATGCGATTTAGTGCATATGAGATATATCGCATATGCGATTTAGTGCTCACTGAATAGATGCAATTTACATTTATCTATGCTTATGAAGATGATGATGAACAATGATGGTGATGATGAGGAGGATGATGACTATGATGATGATGATGATGATGAGGGTGAGGATTATGATGATGATGATGATGATGATGAGGATGGTGATGATGATGAGGATGAGGGTGTCAATGATGGTGAGGATGAGGGTGATGAACAATGATGAGGATGAGAATGATGATGATGATGATGATGATGAGGATGAGGGTGATGATGATGATGATGAGGATGAGGGTGACAATGAAGATGATGATGAACAATGATGGTGATGATGAGGAGGATGATGACTATGATGATGAGGATGAGGATGAGGATGATGATGAGGAGGAGGAGGAGGAGGAGGAGGATGGTGATGGTGATGATGATGAGGATGATGGTGACGATGAAGATGATGATGAACAATGATGGTGATGAGGAGGATGATGTTGACTATGATGATGATGATGAGGACGAGGGTGATGATGACCATGATGATGATGATGAGGATGAGGGTGATGATGATGTTGATGATGAGGATGAGGATTATGATGATGATGAGGAGGAGGAGGAGGATGGTGATGATGATGAGGATGAGGGTGTCGATGCAGATGATGATGATGGTGAGGATGAGGGTGATGAACAATGATGATGAGGATGAGGATTATGATGATGATGAGGAGGAGGAGGATGAGGGTGATGATGACGATGACCATGATGATGATGATGAGGATGATGAGGATGAGGGTGATGATGAGGAGGAGGAGGAGGATGATGATGATGATGATGATGATGAGGATGATGATGATGATGATGAAGATGAGGGTGATGATGACGATGAGGGTGATGATGATGATGATGAGGATGAGAGTGATGACGATGAACAATGATGGTGATGATGAGGAGGATGATGACTATGATGATGATGATGAGGATGAGGGTGATGATGATGACCATGATGAAGCTGATGAGGATGAGGGTCATGATGATGATGATGCTAATGAGGATGAGGGTCATGATGATGATGATGATGACCATGATGATGATGATGAGGATGAGGGTGATGATGATGATGATGAGGATGAGGGTGACGATGAAGATGATGATGAACAATGATGGTGATGATGAGGAGGATGATGATGATGATGATGAAAATGAGGGTGACGATGAAGATGATGATGAACAATGATGGTGATGATGAGGAGGATGATGACTATGATGATGATGATGAGGATGATGATGAGGATGAGGATGATGATGATGATGATGATGACCATGATGATGATGATGACGATGAGGGTGATGAGGAGGATGAGGAGGATGAGAGTGATGATGATGAATAATGATGGTGATGATGAGGAGGATGATGACTATGATGATGATGATGAGGATGAGGGTGATGATGATGATGATGATGATGATGAAGCTGATGAGGATGAGGGTCATGATGATGATGATGCTGATGAGGATGAGGATGACGATGATGATGATGAGGATGAGGGTGATCGTGATGATGATGATGACCATGATGATGATGATGAGGATGAGGGTGATGATGAGGAGGAAGAGGATGAGGGTGATGATGAAGATGATGATGACTATGATGATGAGGATGAGCGTGATGATGACGATGATTATGATGAGGATGAGGATGAGGATGATGATGATGAGGGTGATGATGTGGAGGAGGAGGAGGAGGGTGATGAGGAGGAGGAGGAGGATGAGGGTGATGATGATGATGATGATGAGGATGGTGATGATGATGAGGATGAAAGTGATAAACAATGATGATGAGGATGAGGATGAGGGTGATGTTGATGACCATGATAATGATGATGAGGATGAGGGTGACGATGAAGATGATGAGGGTGATGATGAGGATGAGGATGAGGGTGACGATGAAGATGATGATGAACAATGATGGTGATGATGAGGAGGATGATGACTATGATGATGAGGAGGAGGATGAGGGTGATGAGGAGGAGGAGGAGGAGGAGGAGGAGGATTATGATGAGGATGAGGATGACCATGATGATGATGATGAGGATGAGGGTGATGATGATGATGAGGAGGATGAGGGTGATGATGATGAGGATGGTGATGATTATGAGGATGAGGGTGATGATGAAGATGATGATGAAGAATGATGGTGATGAGGAGGAGGAGGATGACTATGATGAGGAGGAGGAGGATGAGGGTGATGATGATGACGATGATGACCATGATGATGATGATGAGGATGAGGGTGATGAGGAGGAGGAGGAGGAGGAGGAGGAGGAAGATGACGATGATGACGATGATGATGATGATGAACAATGATGAGGAGGAGGAGGAGGAGGAGGATGACTATGATGATGATGATGAGGATGAGGGTGATTATGATGATGGTGATGATGAGGATGACGATGGTGATGATGATGAGGATGAGGTTGATGAATAATGATGCGTGAGGAAAAAACCAAATTAGTTAAGACAAAACACATATGCGTTATAGCTTTATCATATCGCATATGCGATATGAATAAGCTATAACGCATATGCGTTATTTTAAAATTAAAATTTTTTGTGGAAATAAGGTTTGGAATTAGGTTCGAAAATAGCTTCAGACCACCGAACCTATTGGCTAAGACAAATAAACCAGGGCTATTGCTTGTCTTTTAGAACTCTATCAATATGCTCAGTTTAGATGGTGTGTTTTGCTATGACATACACAATATTTTTTTATGAAAATCTAGGATATTGTAGAGTATGATCTTACGATTCTGAATATGTAATTTTTTCCTTCAAAACTATGTTTTATTTATTTATAATTATTTTTATAAATGACACACGTCAGTTTTCAAAAATACATACATCGATTGTTTGTTATATAACTTTTGATTTCCATCACCACTTCCGAATAAAACTATATGGTGCACTAGACGAGATCAAGCTATACGATATTATATTTAGAAATCAAGAATTTCATTAATTTTTGCCCCTAAAGTGTTGCACCCGCACATAAGGTTTTAATTTCAAGCTTTTGTGACTTCAATAATTAATAATAAAAAAACAATTCATGAAAAAATATGAATAAATAGTGTTGCACTAGGCCCATATGTCCTTTATATGTCTACAAGATTTTATCCCAAATTGACATCATTTACCTCATATATTGTTGCACCCGCACAAACATATATTTTAAGATGTGGTGAAAATTTGAAAACCCACTTTCACGGAAACTAATTTTATAATAATTTATACACATTTTATATGCATAAATGCTATATATTATGAAAGATGATTCAATTTCCTATCTTTTATCTTTTTACTTCATCTTCAAATAAGTTAGGGAAGTACCCCTAATTGTCACCTAAAGTCAGAGTTTTTTGTTTATTCCAGTATTATGTGGCATCTAAAGTGTCCTTATAGGAGTCCATAATTATGCATCAGCCCACCTGTATTATGTGGCATCTAAAGTGTCTTTAAAGAAGTCCATGATTGTGCATCGGCCCACCTGTATTACAAGCAGGATGATGGTGTTTCGATTCCTCCGTGCCCTAACATAAATTAATAGATGATATAAAATATTTTTGATAATATAAATATTGTAAGATATCGATATTTTCAATATAAATATGCTCTTTTCAATTAAACACATTGTTCAAATACTTCATAAATACATCATAAATAAATAATGAACACTTGCAATAATTAGTTGAGTTGATTTTCATCCTTTCTTCTTGTATATGAAAAAAATCAAACTATATTGCACTAATGCTATTCTAGTTCATAATTGATTTTGATTGTTAAAATAATTAATATTAATAAATACGGGAGGCTTTATTAACATCAATATCATTAAATAAATTTATAGGTAAGAAATAAGTAAATATTCATCAACTTAGTTTTTAATACAGACCTCTACCAACAACAATAATAATAAATTATTTTGCTATTTTAATTCATAATTTATTTTAATCACTACAAGGATAAAACTTAGACTTTAAAGTCATAAAATATTTTCTCGTTTTGATTATAAATGGTGCTAACTTCCAAAAATAAAACAAGATACTCAACAAAGACAAAAATAATTACTATGACACTATTCATAATTGTTGTAGTAACAAATACAATTTTGGTATTATGCCATAAAACAATTTAATCAACTTAACATTTAATACAAACTATAAGTTATATTAATTAGAAATTATGTAAGGATTCAAAGGTATGACTTTCCTCATTTTGAAAGAACTCAATCTAGCGGAAGTTATAAATTCTAGATCCACTAAATAATTACAAATTTAATGAAATATGTGTTACAAAGTAAACTTTAGAGTTTCAACTCTGTTTCTATTTCTATATTAGACAATCTCGTGTGTATTTTCCAGCTTACTAAATATGATTTACAAGCTAGGTATATATAGGATTTTGGCTAAGTCTGTCATTAAATACTAACTAACCCTTCATTTATACAAAAAACAGAATTCCCTGTTAATGCTCTCTTATAGTTTGATAGGAATAAAAACTACGATGCGTCTTCTGAACTTACATGTGCTTTGCTGATAGATTCAAAGTGGCTTTTCATATTTTAAATAATATGTTATTTGTAAGGTGGTGAGCCGGTGCGCGACCCTTCAGAATTTCGCCGGTCACTCCGTGGAGTAATTATCAGCTCCAAGAGTCTCCTTGAAGTGCTTTGTTGTATGTCATTGTTGATCATATTTGTATTATAGATGATAATTGCACACATTATTGTTTAAGCCTACATGGGTAACATAGAAAAGCAATAAATTGAAAAATAAACGAGGAAAAAAAATTCACACATTTTTGAAAAAAAAAAAATTGTGTCCAAAATATGTAAAAACATGTAAAATTGACAAAAGGGTTATTGCAATATGGGTTGTTTATACCTCTTAAGCCTATCATCATGGGTTGTTTTCTAGCCATCTTCATTTGGTTTGCTCATTTTCCTGATTTAGGGTGATATTTGAACTATTTGTCATTGGAAATCCACATTCCTAAATGATTTAGTTATCAATTTGTAAATGAAAATACATATAAAGAAACATAGGCAGGAAAGCTTAATAAAAGTATATCCAAATAACTCTATATATGAATTGTAGCAAAACATGCATAGATGAGAGATCAAAATAGGAAAATGTCATACTTTGTTTCTTTTAAAAGCAAAGTACAACAAAAGTTGGCAATGTGACAACAACAAGAAGTTTGTATTTTTTTTTACCAATATTCAATATGTAAGCAATAGTTTTGTTTATAAATGTATGGATTCTAATAGAGACAATGAATTTCTAACACGTGTGCCACATACCTTTTGGTTTTATTCGCATGTTCTTTTGTTTTTTTTGTAAGTTTTCTATTGTATTATTCTTTGAACAGAAGAAGGAGGAATGATATTTTAGTTTACAATGTTTGTACAGGAATCAAGAAAGAATTTGTGTAGTGGTCATTCCAATACGCTTCAAACACATTGTAGATATCAATATCTTGTAAATTTGTCCAATGATGGTCAATGTTAGTTCCAGGTCTAGTTGTTGGCTTTGTCGTTTACAGTTTGAAACCTTTACTGAGCAAGTAAAACTCTAGTTTTTGTTTGTTGCTATTGTTTTGAAGCATGTCAATGTTGAAGTCAGCAACGATAAATATGATATGGTTTTTGTTAAAATTCCATCTAGGACTTTTGAAAAGAAGACTAAGTGGAGAATGCGGACTCACGTAAATGTTGATAAGGGTGAAGTTCTTGTTGATATCAAATTGTGTAACAATTGCTTCAATTCTTGAATTGTTTATGAATATTCTTTTGGCTAGGCATGTTAAAATCACATGTATGTAGCATGCTCCTACACAGTTATAACGGCTTGATAATATACTTTGCACAGGGGAAGAGTATGTTCGAGTTCCCTGGGAACAGAGAACTTCAGATTGCATTAGTTCTTTGTCATTGATAATATCTACCATGTGCAAGAGTAAACTTTTTGTGTTAAATGAAGAAATGATTTTATTTTTCGGTCAATGGTAAACCATATTTAATTTGTAGGCATGCTTGCGTATCTAATCTATTCATTTCATTAACAACCTTTTGGAAGACTGTAAAAAAATTCCTTCTAATTTGTTCAGAAGATAAAGAGACTCAATGTTTCTCACATGTGATAGAGAAGTATAGACTGGAAAACTGGTTGTTCAAAAATGCGAGAGTCACGAACAGGTTATGCCTGGAAGAAGTCGCCACAAAATATGGAATCAAGATTTCCAAATGGCTTTGTAGGTGTATGTATGATTTCTCTCAACCTTTTTTCTATACTATATAATAGTCGTGAACCAATTTAGTAAACTTCATCTATTAAGAGAACACGTAGTTGTTCACGATCCTTTGTCAACATATCCAAACTGTTTTAATTTAATGGAACCATGTTAGTTTTATTCAGAGGGGTATGCAAAGCCGAATGTATTGTGATGTCCTTTGCATTATGTGTATCTTTTCCAGTAAATGCAACTACGATGCCTTTTTTAAGGGGGTCAATCTTGATATCCTTATCATAAAAATGCAACAATCTATAAAAAAAAATGCCTGGGTTGTAAATGTTTTCCTTGCCTCCTGTGAGGAATAGATGGATAGCAATGTTTGGATTGTTTTTCTCTCTTTTGTGATCGATTGTTGTTGTTTGTTAATCATTCTTCTTATTGTGCAGTATTCATTTTTGTCGTGAAGATATGCCGGTTTTTGGATGAAATTGCTATCATCATTTTGATGCATATTTTTTGAGTGATATCCATGGAAGATATCATGTCGAATGCTATATTGTTCAAGTGGATAGGAGGTATATTTGATGCATTGGTCTTGTTGTATTGCATCTCGATTAGCATATATTAACTCAGTTGTTTCATATGCACAATCTATATCACCCCATGCCTTGGCTATTTTTTTAACAAACCTTTGCTCAATCAAGTCTATATGTGTTTTTCCTGACATGTATGCTTCGACCCATGTTTCATAGTTGGATTTAGTATCATTTTTTCTCTACAAGAAGTCTTCGGGTCTTTTTTCTTTTTTTGTACCGGGTGTAGCGTATGACATTTATTTATTTTTTGTTTAATTATTTTGTTAGAGAATGAATATGAAGATGCATATACAGCCAAACTTATCTCTTAGAGTGCATTTGAACGTGCAAGGTATTGTCTCTAATCGATGCACAAATAATGTCTTCTGAATCATGAGGCTCGTTTCGCAGACGTTTTGGTTTTTTCAATATACATGTTGGTTTGAGGAAATATTGATAAAAAAAAATTCCTTAAAGATGTATGGAACACTAGCGAGAGGATAATGTGCACAGCTTGTCTAATAGACATTTGTTGCATATTTAACAGAGCATTTCGAAGTCTATGGATTATATCAACTATGGTGTCGGTGTCGTTGTCTGCACAACATGGTTATCATATTTTTTTGAAAGCATCACTAATTGTTCTATCCATTTTTGTAATGTCAAAGCTTATGTAAGTTGTAGTAGCGTATGTTGGAGATGTTAATTACTTCACCGCCCAAATTTGTGACTGTCTAATTATGAAAAGTCACAGCACCGCCTCACCGTCTGACAGAAGCCAGATTATTAAAATCTGAAGAGCCATTTTGATGCTACATAACTGTGCCAGCAAAACACATCTAATTTCTAAAGAGGCAGCTCACTTTTCAAACTCTGTCACAGCTCACTTTTCAAACTCCGTCGCAGTGTAACAGATTGTAAATCATTTGAACGGAGAAGTCTATTTTGTATAGTGAAGAGTCAATTAGCACTTAATGGCCAACTTAGTTGAAATCCTATAACTACCTAGCTTGTAATCATGTTTTGTATGCTGAAAATACACAGCAAAGAGTAATAGAGATAGAGTCACTTTTCTATGTAAATTTTATTCTTACTCTGTTTTTGAGTTGAAAAACTCTGTTTTATTTTTGATGAGTTGAAAACTCTATTTTATTTTTTATGTTAGTCTGCAGTAATAGTTGAACGAAACAGAGTTTATTTGATGTGAATGTTGTTTATTAATCCAATAGAATATTTGTGATAAGTTTACGGACGTAGGGGTGATCAGAAAGTGGTTAAATAGTGAGCTGTAAGTAAGCTGTGCCTGAGCTACAGGTGACTTTCAGCACTCATAGCTAGCTAAAACAGTCGTCTAGAGTGTTGTTAGCTGTAACAACGAGCTGCAACATCATCTGGAGTGTACTGTCGGCTATAACAACCAGCTGCAACAGTCATGTAGCAGTTTACTTGAGTTTTATAAACTCTGTGAGCAAGTCACAACCAGTTGTAAAAGAAAAGATGTGACAAAGTTGTAAGTGTTATTTTGAACTGTTAGTAATATTTAAAGTGTTGCTAAGACTAAGAGCTGCATTCCCCTCCCTTCCCCACCTTCCCCACCTCGTAAGCATCCAATATAAATTATGCATCTGTATTTGCTTGCCAAAATTGTGGAATTGTTTTTGCAAATGCATTTATCCACATATCAGATGGATTTCTTTTTAGGAACAAAGTAGTTTGGGAAAGTGATGAGCTTAATAGGATAATGTATTCCTCTTTGCATAGTTTCAATTCTTTGTCTTTGCATAGTTTCAATTCTTTGAGGAAACTTTGGAAATAAGTGTTTTTGGAGTATTTACTGTTAGATATTAATGTAGAAATGAATAAAATAGAAACAACTGCCAGAATAAAATAGAAACAGTTGCAATTGAATCTACGCTTTACTTATTTATTGTTATCAGATCCATTTTTGTATGAATTTGTTGCTTGTATGACAAGCTATAAATGTAATGCTTTTCCTCCTTGTTTAATAAGAAAGCAAGCCTGAGAGCTTCATTTCTGTTTTACTATGTTATGGTATCAGAGCTGGGAGGCTGAGTGAAAGCCATTCATGGCCGAGTGGGAGCAGTGAAGTGTGCATGGAGGTCATCTTTGCTGAGCGTGTTTTGCTGCAGTGTAGAGTGCAGTTTGTGGAACCAGCGCTAGTCAGCTGGCAATCGTGGCAAGGAGATTAATAAGCCTGCTATTATATGCAATTGGGGATTTGATCCACCATCATTAGCAGGAGAAGGTATTTTCTAAGGTGTATTTTCTGAGCTGTTTAATTTTATTGTGTATAGATGTCAAATTTATTTGTAGACAATTATCTGAATGAAGCATCCAAGCTTGATGGAGATAATTACATTGACTGGAAATTCAAGATATTGACTATTTTTTAAGCGTGGAGTGTCTAGACTATTGTAAATGGAGATGAAACCAAACCCACGGATGCTGCTAGTGTAGACTGGGAGGAACATGAAACAAAGGAAAAAGTGTTGTTGCGGATGTCTGTCAAGGACAACATAATTCCATATATCAGAGATTGTAAAACTTCAAAGGAGACATGAGAGATTTTGAAATATTTGTATGAAACTACAAACTCAAATAGAATTCTATTTATGAAGACTAAATTATTGTCCATGAAAATGGAAGCTCATGAGAATATCACCACCTATGTTTCCAGAATTACAAATTTATGTGATCAGTTAAGTGCAATTGGTGATAAGGTTTCAAATTCTGACATGGTAACTATTACATTAAAAGGTTTAATCAGAAATTATCATGTCTTTATTTCAAGTTTAAGAGGTAGAGCAAAGCCATCTACATTTAATGAGCTAACAGGGATTCTTCTACAAGAAGAAGAAAGAATGAAGGTGTTTGAGATGGACTCTCATACTTCAGAATTAGCGTTAATAGCCAAAGGAAAACAACCATACAAGGGCAATCCATGGAACAGAAACAGAGCAGGCAAGTTCCAGCCAAGGAACAAAGGTATGACTCTATCAAAATTTGATACACAAGATAAGAAAATTGATGGTTGTTTTTACTGTGGGAAACTTGGTCATTATACTAAAGATTGTTATAAAAGGAAAGCTAATGAATTCAAACAGAATTTTAGAAAACATAATGGAAATTATGTGAAAATTGACACCTCTATCAATGATGGTTTTAAGAATCTGAAGTTGTTTATTTCTGAAGCTGCATTGTCTGTAGAAACTGATGATGAATATGCATGGTTCATAGATTCAAGTGCCTCAGCTCATATGTCTGGTGTCAAAGAGTGGTTTGATGAATATCATTAGAACACAGATGCAACACACATATATTTAGGAGATAATAGATCTCATAATATTCAGGGTTATGGAGTAATATGTGTCAATTTACCTAATGGCCAAAAGAAACAGATTCATAATGTGTTGTATGTTCCAGGCATAAAAAAGAATCTGATTTTTGTTTCCACAATAACTGATCAAAATATAAATGTAGAATTTATGTAGTCTCATTGTCTTGTGAAGGATATTTAGAATCATCATAATTTCATAGCCACAGGGACAAGAATTGGAGGACTGCATAAGCTTGATGTAACAAAGTCCAATCATCAAGCACTGACATCTACAACAATAACAACTGAAGAGTTATGGCATTGCAGGTATGGACATCTTAATCAAAATGACTTAGTGCTACTTCAAAAGAAATTGTTGGTTGAAGGTCTTCCTGTTTTGAAAAATGAGCATATAGATTGTGAATCTTACGCACTAGGTAAGCAGCATAGGGAAGAATTTTCAGTGCATAAAGAGAAGAAACAAAGAGAGATAATTGAATTAATACATACTGATGTCTGTGGACCCATGCAAACCACATCACTTGGTGGTACAAAGTATTTTCTTATATTTGTTGATGACAAATCAAGATTTACTTGGGTTTATTTTATAAGGAAAAAGAGTGATGTATTTGAATATTTTAAAGAATTTAAAACCATGGTGGAAAAGCAAACAAGAAAATGCATCAAGATACTCAAATCTGATCAAGGTGGGGAATATAGCTTAGGAGCTTTTGATATCTACTGCAAGAACAATGGGATCGTTCAACAATTCACAGTGTCTTCTACACCATAGAAAAATGGTGTAGCTGAAAGGAAGAACATGACATTAGTGGAATGTGCTTGCAACATGTTGAAAGGTAAAAATATATCTAATGGTTTTTGGGCAGAAGTCATTAACACTGCTCTTTATTTGAAAAATAGAAGTCCAACTAAGATTCTAGATCTAAAAACGCCTTTTGAATTCCTTTATGGCTATAAACCTGAAGTTGGTCATTTAAGGGTATTTGGTTCCAAGGCATTTGCTCATATTCCCAAAGATGATCGAAGAAAAATTGATGCAAAATTTGTTAAGTGTACATTCCTTGGCTATTGTGATGATCATAAGGCATACAAACTGTCTAATCTTAGTACAGATAAGCTCATAGCAAGCAGATATGTGATTTTCCATGAGAATACATATGATGAAATAAGTAAATATGATGTCTGGCATACTCCTTATGAAAATGATGTTCATGTTACAATTGATATAGATGGTGAATAGGAACAGGTAGAAGAATAGGTACAAGAACAAAGTGAAATCAGCGTGGATACTACAAACACTCCTCTTAGAGGGGATCCTACACCTCAGAAAAGAAAAAGTGAAAGTGAACATAGTGGTGGACCGCAGAGGAAGTCATCACGAACAATTCAGGGACCCTCCAGGTATAAAGATTATGCATTGATGACACAAGTAATGAATGTTGTAGAACCTATTTCTTATGAACAAGCCAAAAATCATAAGGAATGGAATACTGCAATGAATGAAGAATATGAATCAATAATGAAGAATGAGACTTGGGAATTAACAGAATTGCCTGAAAACAAACTTCCAATAGGATGTAAATGGCTGTATAAAACCAAATTTAATGCAGATGGAAGTGTTGATAAATATAAGGCCATATTAGTTGCAAAAGGGTATTCACAAAAGGAAGGGATTGATTATGAAGACACTTTTTCACCTGTAGCTAAGTTAAATACAATTAGAATCATGATTGCATTAGCTACAAAATACAATTGGAAAGTACATCAGTTAGATGTTAAATCTACATTTCTGAATGGTGATTTAAAAGAAGAAGTTTATTTGGTTCAACTTGAAGGATTTATAAAGAAAGGACAAGAGGATCTTGTCTGTAAGCTTAAGAAAGCTTTATATGGTTTGAAACAAGCACCTAGATCTTAGTATATTAAAATTGATTCATTCTTTGCTCAGAAAGGTTTTGTGAAAAGAAAAAATGATCCTAATCTATATGTCAAAAAGGATGAAAATCGAAATGTTTCTATGGTATCCTTATATGTTGATGATTTGATTATAACAGGTGGCGCTTCTCACTTGATTGAAGATATTAAAATTCAGTTAGCACAGACATTTGAAATGAAGGATCTTGGTGAAATACATTATTGTTTAGGTATGGAAATATGGAGAGAAGGTAGTAAAACAATGATCACTTAAAGTAAATACACAAAAGAGATTCTGGAAAGATTCAATATGAGTGAAAGCAAGTTAGTGTCAACACCTTTAGAACAGAATGTTAGGTTATATAGTGTTGATGAAACTAAAGAGGCAAATGGTATTCTGTATCACCAGTTGGTGGGAAGTTCAAACTATCTTACCACTACCAGACCAGACATAGAATATTCTGTCAGCATCCTTAGTCAGTTCATGGCTAAACCACTTGAAAGCCACCAGATGGATGCAAAGAAAGTCCTTCGATATCTGAAAGGAACTATTAATTTTGGTATTATGTATACTGATGATTGTGATGTTGAGTTGACAGGTTACTCTGATTCAGATTGGGCTGGAAATCCTGATGACAGGAAATCCACCTCAGGATATGCATTCAACATAGGTACAAGGGTCATGTCTTGGAGCAGTAAGAAACAACCAACAATTTCTTTATCATCAACAAAAGTTGAATACAAAGCTCTATGTAGCGGCTACTTGTGAAGTTGTTTGGTTAAGGAGAATTCTTGAAGATATTGGGCACAAGCAAATGAAGCCAATTGTTCTCAAATGTGACAATCAGAGCTCTATTAAATTAGCACATAACCCAATTTATCATGCCAGAACCAAGCATATTGAAATTCAGCATCATTTTGTAAGAGAAAAGATACAATCAAATGAAATTGACTTGATCTATTGTAATACCACTGATAATGTGGCTGACATCTTTACCAAGCCTCTTGGAAAGAAGAATTTTGAAGGATCCAGGAAACAGTTAGGTGTGGTAGAAAATCCATTTCTCCATTAAGGGGAACGTGTTAGATATTACTGTAGAAATGAATAAAATAGAAACCTAATAAAATAGAAACAGCTACAACTGAATCTACGCTTTCCTTATTTATTGTTATCGGATCCATTTTTGTAGGAATATGTTGCTTGTATGACAAGCTATAAATGTAATGCTTTTCCTCCTTGTTTAATAAGAAATCAAGCCTGAGAGCTTCATCTCTTTTTTACTCTATAATTTACTATTTTCCAAGTGGACATATAATTGCTTTGACTTATTCTTGAGTTCAACAGGATTTTCTTCTAAATGAAGCAAGATAGTTTTTTCATCCATTAGCGTTTGACTTATTCTTGAGTTCAACAGGATTTTCTTCTAAAGGATGCAAGATAGTTGTTTCATCCATTAGCGAGAATGAAAAATTGAATCTAAAAATAGATCAGAGTGATGGTTTTTTTGCATGTTATTGTATGGTGGTGAGTTTGGATCGAGAGCATTATCTCATCAAGGAGTGAAGAGTCAGAAGATATGTGGTGATCAACAAAGGTAGTAATTTCTTGATTAGCATTTTGTCCATAAAGAGGGGCATCGTTAATCCAAAGAAGACCATGTCCATGTTCATGCCAATGCATATTTTTTTGCATGTTCTTGTATGGTGGTGAGTTTGGATCGAGAGCATTGTCTCATCAAAGAGTGAAGAGTCATAAGATATGTAGTGATCAACAAAGGTAGTAATTTCTTCATTAGTAGTAATTTATTCATTAGTGTTTTGTCCATAAATAGGGGCATTGCTAATCCAAAGAAGACCATGTTCATGTTCATGTCAATGCATCTGCTTTGAGATTCCATTGTAAAGAAAAAGTCTTTTAATTTGCTAACCAATTTGTTGGTGTTTCCAATGAACGCTTCCATAGCTATAATTTCATATTTATAATACCGAGTACAAATAACGGGACGTCTTTTAATTAATGCATCAATGCTTAGTTCGGAAGTTGTATTGGACAAAGGAGATATATACGAATAGGCATGTGCGTCAAGTTCATGCAAATGTTCTATTTGACATTTGTTGTCAATTGCTTTTAGTGTATTGCACAACGACACCCAATTATGTTCAGCACTAGTAAAAGTTACAAAGAATGTAGGTGGCCCTAGCTGACGTATGATTGTGAACACATCTTTTTTTCATATTATCAAAGTAATTAGGTGATGTACGGATTTATTTTAGCCCATAGTATTCAATAGGTGATTTAAGTATATTTTCGATATTGGTTTTTGATTGATGTATTTTGCAGTCAATTGTTTTTGCCTTTGAGTTCGCCTATGTGTATTGCAATCCAAGCAGAAGTAGAAACTTGTTTGTTAATGATTCGAACATCGAAATCCATTGTGTCATGTTGGAGTTCCCATTGTGTTATTTCTTGGTATCGAAATTGATTAACAATGTCATAAGTAGAGACGACTTTGGAGTTTTGACAATCTGAGATGATGTTCAACACTGAAATTATCTCATTGTTTATGAAACAAATGTCTTCTTGAAAATGTAAACATTTGCATATAGCACATGCACGAATCGGCACGACACATCTTGAATACTTTGAAGGAAAGTCTTAGTTTCTTTCAATATCTTCTTATTGCTTCCATGTAAATGTCTCAGATGATTTCATTTTATATGTATGTCCTGCTTTAGACAATGCAAGTTTTTGTTTCTTTTATTGGAAGGAGAAGTTCCAATGCTATGTTTTTTAATCAGAATCTGTCTATGTGTGATGTCTTCAATTTCTTCTTTAGCAAGGTTGTGTCCACTTTTTTTTTCCTTTTCCTTTTTCTTATCGATGGAAGTATATTCTTATTGTTGTTGTTTAGTATGGCAATTGTTTCCTAACGAGTGCATGATGTTGGGTTTTGGTAGTCTAAAAAAGAGGAAGTATTTTTCTCACAATTTTCAAAGCAGAAAACCTCTGATAAATGGTTCGACCCAACACTTGTTATTTATCTAGAGGAGGAAGGAAAGAATCTTTCACCAAAATTTAGACATCGCAATGATTGAAAGTGTGAATGATAGAAAATCAACAATGTTTTGTAGCAAGTAGATATTCTTGGATGTGGTGTAAGTCAAATGAAATTCTAAGAATCTTTTATGGCTGCTAGTATCCAAAATCTATATGTTGATGTTAAATATCTCACATACCCACTGTATTGCAAAGTAATCTTCTTCTATATTTTTACGTGTGTATGTTTCTGATATCATTTTATAATCTTCTTCTTCTATAATATAAGATTGCCAATCAGATATCATTTTTCCTTGTTGTATGAAGTCAATGTATAGGTACTTTTCTAAAAATTGAATTGCTTTGATGTCATTTGAGATGTATCCGTTATAAAAGGTTTGTGCAGTTGGTTTCCTCATTGCATTTGGAGAATGAAACCGAGTAAAGGTACAAATTTATTTGAACAATGATCATGACAATCATCAGTAAAGAATGTGTCAACATAGAACTCTTGTTCTGTTTTCCTATATTAGGACCAAGGTTTTAACTACACGAAATTGTGTCTATACATGGGAAAGATAAATGTGGAATGGTTGGAACAAATGTGTTTGATGAAATGGCTCGAAATGTCTTGGTGATGGATTATGATCATGAAAAATAAGATTATGGCAATATTCAGCATCCCTAGTATTAAAGCTTGAGTATTTTTTCTTCTTTGTGGTTGACCAAACAAATTTCGATAGATTTATCCATTTGGAAAACCATTTGATATAGAACACATCACCCCCACAAGCTAGGTCCAACATGCGGGTGAATTTGCAAAGCAGAGATTGACATCTGAGTTAAGTAAGTGCCTATGTCAAGCACATTGTGGAAATCTGAAAAGAATTCAGTGCTGAGTTTAGTTTGCAATGAGGGAAAAGCCATAGGATATTTGTGTTTTAAACTAAACCGGTTAACAATTCCTTCTCTTATTTCCAAAGATGTATAACGAAAAATGCAACAACATTGCAAGTGCATCAAACAAAGAAGTTCGTGGTTCATATAAGAATCTTCGCAAATGAAACAAACTATATTTACCTAGAACATGATCAATGTTTTCCTGAAATACCTAGTGAACTTGGAAAAATTCTAAGCCATCACTACTTTATATAATTATGCAAACCGTTATTCAATGTATTGTAACGAAATAAATAAGTGTTGGCTTCAATATGATAGATGCACCCTCCAATTAATAAAATTTCTTTTTTAGTTTTTACTTTTTCATTTTAATCTTGGTGCCTATGATTTATTAACATGGTATCAAAGCCTAGACAAACCTGAATCTCTCAAGAGAGTGGATGGAAAGATGCACTTCTTATAATCATGGTCACTATATCGCTATAAGATCGATAGAATAACATAAGTGTGTAGATTTCTATCAATAATATTTGTGAAAATAAATATGTGCCTATCAAATTAAAAGCTGGAGTTGCGGTCAGAAATCTGTGTCCATTGAGTTCTATTTACAAAATATAGTATGCATATCATTTTGGGCAATAAGCAATAGATATGTGAAGAGAGATTGTTGTTGTAATTGATGATAACAACAAAACCAAGACAACTTAATGTTTTGAACAGTCGGGTTCATTTTTGCTACATAAAGGAGTCAATATAGTGTTACTCAATATGGATTGTTGTCCAAGTAATTCGGGAGTTGTGGTCTAGGGAAGTATCCCTCACGTGTTGCTGAGGTTACGCCACATGTGGATTGTCCAGTGGTTTGACTTCGGGAACTCGGGAATTCTACCTTTAAGAGGGTGATGAGACAGCATGATGGAGTACCTACAAGAATCTGAATATGTAGAGAAGAAAATAGAAATCTGTTTCAGAAGATGTTCTTTATTTTATGTTATTATGTCAATCATGTTTTTAAGTTTTTTAAATTGTAGTGTTAAGAGGGTGTGTTGAAGATTAACACTTACACTTAGTTTGTAACTAAACTATTATGCTAGGGTTGTGATAAATTATAGTTATGCAAATCCTTATTCGATGTATTGTAATGAAATAAATAAGTGTTGGCTTCAATATGATAGTTGCACCCTCCAATTAATAAAATTCCTTGTTTATTTTTTACTTTTTCATTTTAATCTTGGTGCCTATGATTTATTAACAATATAGACATGTACAAATAAAATTGCTCATAGTAACATATGGGTGTCAACACCTAGAAGAGATTGTGAAGGATTAAAATAAAACAAGAAAAAACAACAACTTAAAACACGAGATGTCAACCAACATACCTTTCCCTAATGTTTTTTTTGTAAGGAAAATAAAATAAAATCAGTACAAGAGGAAGGGAGTTTTTTTTTCATGCAATTACATGGTTGAAAAAACGCATAAACTTTGCACAGTGGAATGAAAAAATGCATCAACTTTGCACAGTGGAATGAAATCTAACCACTGATCTAGGAGGATATTGGTGGCCACCCACCTATTCCACTTGAACCCCCACCATTGTTTCTTTCAGTTTTCTAGTTTCCTTAATTGTAGTACAATTTACTATTTTTGGTAGTTTTCGAGTCCTAAACTTCCGGAGCCGTTTTGAGGCCCTAAATGAGGTTTTTTTGGCATTGAATGGTCCTTGAATAGATATTTCTAATGATGTATCATGCATGTCAAACGGAGGTAGTATGCCAAAGTTACGACCGCGGGAAATTGTTGTACCAAATTACCCAACGAGGCCCACATTCTGGCGTTTCACCTCCTAGGATTAGGTTTTTGGATGTGTAGGGTTTCCATTGTTTCTCAATAATATATAGGCCTTCGAGCCTCATTGTAACATAGATTTCAGAGGCATGTAGCCACCACATCTCTTCTCAGAGATAAGCTACCAGCACTCTAGCTAGTTTATTTCCATTATGTATGTAAACAAGTTTCAGTTCTTTGATTAATGAAATGAAGTGTTATTTCTACTGCATCTTTGTTTCTATGGTTATTTGTGTATTCTGTTGCATTCCTGCATAAATCTGGATCAGTGGTATCAGAACAATATGCTCTTTCTCAATCATTCTTTGCATGTCCCCAACGAGGGCGGGGTATAAAGAGTTAGGGCTCGATCTTGTTGAACCTTTGCAAGATCAGGCTCGCAAATACCGACAGTCACCAATGGTGGACGAAAAGAAAGACGAGGGCACAGAAGATCCTATCAAAATGTTGCTCGAGGAGGCCCTTGAAAAACAAAGGAACGCGATGATGGATAACTTCGCCCAGATCCTTCAACGACTTNGCATCCACTTTGGAGGTGCAACCCCTTTTAAGTTACAAGTAAACTTCAGCATTCCCATATTTGATGGCCGAATAGATGCAGACATCGTAGATAGATGGTTGAATCTATTAGAAGGATATTTCTCGGTTCATGACTTTTTTGACCAGGAAAAGATTAATTTTTCACTACTCAAAGCCGCCCCTCATGTCAAGCACTAGTGGGAAACCTACTGTGAGAGAAAGGATGAGGAGGAACCCTCTCTGTTGTCGGCTGTACCCACTTGGAATTATTTTCGAGATGCCATAAAGGGACAATATTATCCTGTGGGGAGCTATGAGGACAAGTACATACAATGGACTACGTTGCGGCAACAAAGAGATCAAGATGTGCACGAACTGACGAATCTGTTCCATACCTTGTGCACCAAGTTGGTTATCAGAGATTCAGAGAAACATTTGGTGCTGAAGTATCGTAGTTGTCTGCACAAATACATTCAGGAGGAAATGGATTTCCTCGACATCTCCTCGCTTGGTACGGCATACCGGTATGCTGCCAAAATTGAGCAAAAATTCAAACAGAAAAAAGAGAGACTTTGGATCTGTGAATCAAAAGCAAGCGAAAGGTGCCCCCAAACTGCAAAACCAAGGACACAGCCAAGGCATGGCAACTCAAGACAACTTGCCAAAGCTGCAAGCAAAGAGCAACAGTGCGAAGCCGAAGAAGGAAGCGGGAAAGTGGTGTGAGTTCCATAAGAGTCCCACTCATAACACAAGTGAGTGTCGAGCCAAGAAGTCACTGGTGGCCAAGATAAAGGATTCTGAATTATATGCATACTTTGAAACTGAATCAGAACCCGAGAAGGGGAATGATAGAGGGAAGAAGATTATTGATGCAGAGCCCAATGCCACCGTTGCCACCATGAAGATCCAAAAGGAAGAACTAGAAGATTCAAAATCATACCATACCAAGTAACAAAATCATAAAATTATCCAATTTATAAATTAACTAGATGTCCCCAACTGAGTCGAGGGAATCAATTTTACAACATGGATCCACTTCCACGATTTGAGGTTAGAATCTATCATAATTGCGCAGCAAAATCTGCTTCTCAACTCCTATTATTTATTAATCATAATCTATTCTACATGCGCATACTCTTAAACAACAAGCAAATCCCATCAATCCCTTACATGGAAGTAAGTCAATCGCAGATGGCAGCCTGAGTATTATTCAGGTATAGTAATCCAGATCTATCAATCAAAAGGGATTGAAACAAATAGATGCAAATACATATTACAACCACGATATAATTTTATGACAGAGGATTCAAGAAACTTCAATCGCAAAGACCCTACGGGTCATATTAAGATCTATAAATATTAATACTGTCAAATGTTAAACAAGGCCCTCCACAAATCCAATGCGTGGTTGTAATACCATCAACGATGGCATCCACCATCGTTTTAAAACCCTAATATTACAGATTAACCGAAGTAGTGGTAAGACATCCCCGATGGAACCCACATTATTGACTTAAACCACAAAACAAGCAATCACGCACAAAACAAGTTTTAAACAAACACAGGGGTAGAGAAGAACTATGAAGCCCTCTGCCTTTAAAATATAAACCCATTTGGGTTGAACCATAAAAGAAACCCTTTTTACTTATCTTGCAAGGAAGGTGGAAACCTGAACCCTCTTCACGGCTTCGAGACTCAACCAAAAGTCACTTCCAAAAGAAATACATGGAATAGTTAAGGAGCATTCTGGTTTCAACTAGTAAAATTAAACAGAGTAAGATTTTTTTTATATTTCTTACCTTGGAGTTCTAAGATGCGGGTCCTGGGAGGAGGTGACCATGTTTCCATCCTCACCAGTTCTCTCAATCCTGCAACCAATCAACCACAATCAAAACCTTAACAATGTAAAGAAATTAAACAGTGTAAAAAAAATTTCATTCTTACTTACCTGGGGGAGTTGCAGAGAGGGCCAGGGGTCGGCTTCTCAGGGACGCCCTTATCCCTCCTCTTCCTGTAAAATGATTAATATCAGTATATTACAATCGAGAGCTCATAAATCACTTTAACAAAACCTTGCATAGTTTTAAGAAGTGTTCTTACCTAGTAAAGGCATTTCCAAAGCTAAAGACGATGACTGGGTTCGTTTGAAGTGAAATAACAAGCTACGGGCGGCTATTGGAGCCAAGAAGACCTCCCTTTCACCTTGGAAACCAACCAGGAGGATTTCCATTACCAACAGGCAGGTAGATTACCAAAGAGACTCATAAAATCGCCATTGACAGAGCATAGCCTCGGATCTCTTAAGTTACAAACCAAACAACCGAAACAATGAAGGGTTCGGAAAAAAAAAAACGACACATTAAACCCTATTGAAACCCTAGCCATCATGTTGTGCAAGTGGACGACCGAGATGCATTCTCAAGCCAGCAGTAAAAGCATGGTTGCGTTGTCAACTCACAGTCAGGGCAGCACATGAAAACCCATAGGTCAACCAAGGTATCAAACCTTTTAACTATCATAAATCACATCTGGTATCAATCATAGCACATCAATCATTATTTTTATGCCAAGGTTCGAACTATGGTGGGAACCCCATAGTTTTTAACATATAACCATATAAAATCATAATCGGTAATCATTGTAATCATTAACAAGTTCCATATATGGTATAAACCCCATAGCCTGAGGTTTAAACATTTAAAATCGAAACTTTCAAACCTTGTCAAATATTAACCCTTGCGCTTTAGGACCAAGGTCCTTCCTATATTACACTTTATAGCCTTGCACTTAAGGACCAAGGTTAATCCTTGGAACCTTTAACACTTTAGTACATGGAAATTATGGGATCAAGACTATACCATAGTCTCCCAAGTAATGTTACATGCACATAGAGCTTCTATGCCCTATAGATAAGGTAGGAAAACGAAGACCAAGACTTAGCCTTGGGGCTAAGCGATCTTTAGTAAACCCAGAACAAGATAAAAGGAACAAAACATCACCTATGGGCATTATAGCAGCTTGATGGTAAACCCTGTAAACATCAACGCTTTTGTGCAACCTATCATATAACAGTTTAAAGATTTGTATAAGTGACTTTACAAAACAATAACAGATGCATTTAGATCACAACAACTAATACATGTAGGAACATAATGATATGTTTAGGGATATATATTATATCAAAAAAAAATTATTTATGGATTTTTGGAGGAACATGACAGAATGGTATTAGAGAATGGTTTCAACACTAGGCCTAAACCAGCACAACACTAAAACTATTAAACAAGAAAACTACTTTTACTTTATTTTGGGTTTGATTTTCTTGCAAAATAGGAAGAGAAGGATAAATTTATTTTTGCAGGAAAACTATGGCAGACGTAGGAATATCTTTAAAGGAGAAGAGGCGGAAGCTTGGTTGTCGGGAATGAAGAAACACTTCCAAACCTATAATTACTTCAGCGAACTGAAAATGAAAATGGCCATTTATAATTTAACTGGAAAAGCATATGTATGGTGGCAAGGGATAAAAAGGTAAAAGGAATAAAAGAACTATACATAACCTGGAAAACCTTTAAAAATCATTTTAAAATAAAGTACCTTTCAGAAAAGTACTATGAAGAAAAGGCTAAAGAATTCTACGAGTTAAGGTTAAGAGCTATGACCATGAAATAAATCTGTAGTAAATTCCTGAGTCCGCTTCGTTATGTACCATATATAATAGATGAAAAAACAAAAAATACAATTCTTTCTCACTTGTTTTCCCATAATGTTTAAGGAGTGGATTGAGTATGACAATATGAAGACGCTAGAAGAAGCAATGAGAATAGCAAATTTATGTTATGATCAGAATAAAAATAAAAGAAAAAGTGTACCAAATTGGAAAACTAAAAGATGAGATAAATTTGATCCAAGAAAGAAGAATAATAAATTGTACAAAAATATTGGGAATAATTACAAAGGGTATCAAGGCAGTAACTATAAAAATTTTAAACGACAGAACCCTGCAACAAAAGAGAGAGAACCTCCCACTACTTTTAATAAAAACACTGCATAGAGGGAACCCTTAAAATGTTGGGAATGTGGTGAGACACATTATTTTAAAGACTGTCCTATAAGAAAGAAAAACTTTCATAATTTTCACACCATTCAAGAAGTTGTTACAGTGGGAGATATGGTGAGGAGTATGCCAAGAATCAGCGCTGCATTGGAGAATTGACAAGAATACCATCAAACTTCAATGGTCGAGATCAAAGGTATGATAAAAAAGTAAACCCATTTCCATACTAATTGATCCAAGTGAAAGTTTTAGTTATGTATCACCTAAGATTGTTGAATTATGTAAATTAGTACCATAAAAATTTGAAAAATCGTGGCTGGTACAACTAGCCACAGTTACTAAACGTAAAGTCACTAATTATGTAAAAAGCTGTGAAATATTAATGAATGATTTTCATACGCATGTTGATTTGAACATTTTACCATTAGGTTTTTATGATATGTTGATAGGAATGGATTTGCTAGAAAAACACAGAGCAATGTTGAATTTTTATGATAAAACCTTTTCATGCATAAATGATACGGGAAACACCTTTAAAGTAAACGAAATTCCTAGAAAGGTTATGACCAGAGAGATCTCTACCTTACAAATGAAAAGATCTATACGTAATGGATATAAATTATTTGTTGTATATGTAATGGATGATAAAGATAATGATAACAAATTTCAAATAGAAGATATACCTATCTTAAAGGATTTTAAAGAAATCTTTAGGGAAGAAGTCCCTAGACTACCTCCGAAAAGAGACATAGACTTTACAATCGATCTGATACCAAGAGAAGTGCCAGCATTGAAAACTCCTTATCGAATGAATATAATAGAGCTTAGATAACTCAAATCACAATTACAAGAATTAATTAACAAGAAGTTTATTCAACCTAGTGTTTCCCCTTGGGGAGCACCGGTCTTATTCGTAAAGAAGAAATACAGAACTTTAAGATTGTGAATAGACTATCGGCAACTAAATAAGATGACTATTAAAAATCAATATCCTTTACCCTGGATAGACGATCTATTCGATCAGTTCCATGGGGAAACAATCTTCGCTAAGATTGATCTAAGGTCCGGATACCATTAGGTACGGATCAAAGATGAAGACATCTTTAAAAATGCTTTTAGGACCCGTTATGGCGATTACAAATTTGTCGTAATTCCTTTTGGGTTAACAAACGCACCTGCACCCTTTATGTGCTTAATGAATAGTATTCTAAGTAATTATCTATATAAATTTGTAGTCATCTTCATTGACGACATACTGATTTACACAAAGAATAAACAAGAACATGAATAACATCTAAGAATATTTTTTCTATTAAGAGAACAACAACTGTTTGCTAAGTTTAGCAAATGGGACTTCTTTAAAGACAAAATTCAATATATAGGACACGTAGTGTCCAAGGATGGAATATATGTCGACCCCAGCAAGATTAACATTATCACTAAATGGCTAGTTCCTAAAAATGTAATAGACATAATATCGTTCATGGGGATTACGTGATATTATCGATAGTTTATAGAAGGATTTTCTAAGATATCCTACCACATAACTTCACTGCATAAGAAAGGTAAGAAGTTTGATTGGACTGAAAAGTGTATGGAAAGTTTTAATAAATTAAATCATCTGTTAAATACCAACCCCATCTTAAAAATTGTTGATCCTTTTAAGAATTTCATTGTATGCATCGACGCATGTAAGGAAGGATTAAGCAGGGTGTTAATTCAAGAGAATTACGTCGTGGCCTATGAATCTAGGAAACTAAAAGAACATAAAAATAACTACGATACACACTACTTAGAACTTGTTGCAATTATACATGCATTAAAGATGTGGTGACACTACCTCATAGGAAGACAAATTGTGCTAATGTCAAATAGCATAAGTTTAAAATACTTATTTGACCAACAAAATCTAAATTCTAGACAAGCTAGGTGGATGTCATTCTTAAGTGAATATGACTTCGAAATAAAAAATATAAAGGGAAAAGAAAACAAAGTTGCAGACGCTTTAAGTCGTCACACAAATTTACTATTTGCAAGCAGCAATTACGAATCATATTTGGAAAATCATATCTTAAATGCAAAAATTCCGGATAAAGAATACCAAAATTTAAAGGAAAGGACTACTGAAAATGAAAAGAACCAAATAAAAATACATTATAGTCTAAATGGAAGAGGATTATTGTTGCATAAAAATAGGTTGTACATACCAAATACAGCAGAAAACAAATTAACTGTTATGAATGAGTTACACAAATGACCTTATTTAGGACATTCTAGATACCAAAAGATGATCACCATGATCAGAAAATACTTAATTTGGCCTATCACAAAGAAAGAGGTAGCATATTACTTAGCTTGCTGCATCGAATTCCAACAAGTAAAGGCAGAACACCAACATCCAGCAGGGTTATTGCAACCGCTTCCCATTTTGGAATGGAAGTGGGTAATAATCAGCATGGATTTTATAATGGGTCTACCTAAACATTTTAGACAATAGGACTCAATCATGGTTGTTGTCGATAAATTAAGTAAAGCATCACATTTTATTCCAGTAAAATCTACTTATAAGGTTGTTAACATCACATATATTTTTATGAAAGAGATTTTTAGGTTACATGGTGTACCAAAGGTAATAATCTCAGATAGAGATGTAAAATTTACATGAAATTTCTGGAAAGCTTTGCTTAAAGGACTAGGCACACAATTAATTTTCAGTACTACATATCATCTGCAAATGGATGGACAGACTGGAAGGGTAAACCAAGTCCTAGAATACATGCTTAGAATGTATGTAATGGACAATCCATGTAAATGGGAAGATTACATACACTTAATGGAATTTGCTTAAAATAATAATTTTCAAGTATCAACAGGTATGAGTCCTTTTGAAATTACATATGGGAACAAATGTAATACTCTAATTTCTTGGAGTAGTCAAGTTGATAGGTTAATGTTAGGACCAGAATTGTTAAAGGATATGGAACTAACCGTGAAACATGTACAACAAAATTTAAAAGTTTACTAAGACAGGAAGAAAAGCTATGCTGACTTAAAAAGAACTCCTAGAGAGTTCCAGGTAGGTGAGCATGTGTATATAATGGTAAATCCCAAGAAAATTTCTCTGAGATTGGGAAAGTATTCCAAGTTGGAACCCAGGTATTGTGGGACATTTGAAATTTTGGATAAAGTAGAGTCGGTTGCATATCAGTTATCCCTACCAACTACTATTAAAGTACATAATGTTTTTCACGTTTCCATTTTAAAGAAATATGTTCATGATGCTACTCATGTGATCGATTGAAATGTTATACAAGTGGAACCCAAAGGAGAGTTCTAGGTGGGATTGGAGCATATTCTCGACAAGAGAAAACTTTTACTCTGGAACTGTATCATCATACAAGTCAAGGTGCACTGGAAGCACCTTAGTCCGGAAGAGTCCACTTGGGAATTGGAAAGTGATATGCGAGAGGCATATCTGATCATATTCCAAGATGAAGAAATGGAAGAATAAGATAGAAAGTTAATAACACCGAGGACGGTGTTATCCTCTAAGGGGAGGTGTATGTAATACACCAATATTTAAAAAATTGTTATTAAATTCTTTTAAGAATATTTTATTTTATTATTTTAAATATTTTTGACAAAAAGTAAAAAATAAAACAAATGTAATGGATTATTCTTTTATTAATAAAAGAAACTGGACGGGACAAAAATGAAATAGTTGTTGAAGAGACTTTGCTGACCCACAAGAGGAAAAGACACATGGTTGTAGCCCGTGAGTGAGAACTCAAGGTGCGGGAGACAACTTCCCCAAAATCATGTCACAACTCTTTCTTGAGTGATATATAGCAGGAGGCTCACAAATGACCAAGTCCTAGGAAAAATGTTATATAATAGTATGTCCATTAGTAGGCAAGAGGCTAGCATTGGATGGGGATTGAATTTGATAATGCATGAGATGGCGCATTAAATGGATTTTTCTCTTGTGGTTCAGCGAATAGGCCTGAGAGTTCTGGAGCAAGTGATTTGGATGCTCTAGGATTTGGTTGGGAGGAATGGATATTCCATTTCTCTTTTCCCAACAGTAGTGCCAGGTTCCTTGTCTTATTCTTAACTGATTAACACTAGTGAGAGTAGGATGTTTCTCTTAAATTATGAATCACGGCTATTTTCTTTTAAGCAAAAAATAATGATACATCTGTATAAGATAATAATCTATTACGCTTCTAAATAGAATATGGTTTTGTTACGCATCAATTCACTAATTATACTTATTATGTTTTCAAACTAGACTATCTTTTATGTTATTATATTCAAGCCTGTAAAGTACCATATTTAGTCGTTTATCATGTATCTCTAATTGGGCATCCATACCTGAATTGAATATTTCTAGTAATGTACATTATTATACAAGCTACTAATTTGAGCGCAAACTACTATAATCTAGCTATTCTTTTCTACTATGGACTTGAATCTAAGTACCCATTTCTTTTAATTATTTCATGTCTGTAAATTAATCATGCTAGTATGTTATGATAAACTATTCTCATAGTGTATATTAGCATAATATTAATTAACTTACGATGAAGGTATATATAGATAACACTTTCTAATTAATATAACAAAATCACATTAAGAGCACCAAAACAATTGAGATTGAATACTACAATCAAGTAATCCTCTGCATACAAAAAATAGTTGAAAATACTATAAACTAGATAGTTCTCCTATCAAGTTAAAGAGTCGAGAGTATGCTACAACAAAATAACATTTTAAGAAAATAAATCTCTTTTCATAAAACCCATCACAGATCGAGATCATCATATCGAGATCCATCGTGATCTTAAGGAACCGTTGTAAATTCCCTATATTCATGTAGGAATATATATATTATGGGATATATAAAACCATACCAAGTAACAAAATCATAAAATTATCCAATTTATAAATTAACTAGAAGTCCCCGACTAAGTCAAGGGAATCAACTTTACAGCATGGATCCACTTCCATGATTTGTTGTTAGCATCTATCATAATCATGTGGAAAAATCCACTTCTCAACTCCCATTATTTATTAATAAAAATCTAATCTACATGCGCATACTCTTAAACAACATGAAAATCCCATCAATCCCTTACATGGCAGTAAGTCCATCACAAATGGAAGCCTAGGTATTATTCAGGTATAGTAATCTAGATTTTTCAATCAAAACAGATTAAACCAAACACATGAAAATACATATTACAACCACAATATAACTTTATGACAGAGGATTCAAGAAACTTCAATCGCAAAGACCATATGGGTCACATTAAGATCTATAAATATTAATACTATCAAATGTTAAACATTGATTCCACAAATCCAATGTGTGGTTGTAAGATCATCAATGATGGAATCCACCATGGTTTTAAAACCCTAATATTACATATTAACCGAAGTAGTGGTAAGCCATCCCTGATGGCACCCACATTACTGACTTAATCCACAAAACAAGAAGTCAAGCACAAAACAACTTTTAAACAAACGTAGGAGTAGAGAAGGACTGTGAAGCCCTCTTCCTTTAAAATATAAACCCCTCCGGGTTGAACCATAAAAGAAAACCTTTTTAACTTATCTGGAAAGGAAGGAAGAATCCTGAACCCTCTTCACGGCTTCAAGACTCAACCAAGAGTCACCTGCAAAAGAAAAACATGGAATATTTAAGGAGCATTCTGGTTTCAACTAGTAAAATGAAACAGAGTAAGAGTTTTAATATTTATTACCTTGGCATTCTAAGATGAGGGCCTGGGAGAAGGTGACCCTGTCGCCATCCTCACCAATGCTCTCAATCTTGCAACCAACCAGCCATAGTCAAAACCTTAACAATATAAAGAATTTAAAAGGTGTAAAAACTTTCGCATTCTTGCTTACCTGGTGGAGTTACAAAAAGGGCCAGGGGTCGGCTCCTCCAGGATTCCCTTGGCCGTCCTCTTCCTGTAAAATGATTAATATTAGTATATTACAACTGAAATCTCATAAATCACTTTAACAAAACCTTGCAGAGTTTCAAGAAGTGTTCTTACCTAGTAAATGCATTTTTGAAAGCTGAAGACGGTGGATGGGTTCGTTTGAAGCGAAACAACAAGCTACGGGTGGCCATTAGAGTCGAGAAGACCTCCCTTTCACCTTGGAAACCAACTAGGAGGATTGACATTACCAACAAGAAAGTAGATTACCAAAAAGGATCATAAAATCGCCATTGACATATAAGAGCCTCAACTCTCTTAACTTACAAACCAAACAACTAAAACAATGAAGGGTTAAGACAAAAACAATGACACATTAAACCGTGTTGAAACCCTGGCCATCGTGTTGTACAGGTGAATGCCCGAGATGCATTCTTGAGCCAGCAGTAAAATCCTAGTTGCACTATCAACTTGCAGCCAAGGCAGCACATTAAAACCCACAGGTCAACCAAGGTACCAAACCTTTTAACTATCATAACTCACAATCGGTATCAATCATTATTTTTATGTCAAGGTTTGAACCATGGTGGGAAACCCATAGTCTTTAACATATAACCATATAAAATCATAACTGATAATCATTGTATTCATTAACAAGTTCCAACTATGGTATAAACCCCATAGCCTAAGGTTTAAACATTTAAACCGAAACTTTCAAACCTTGTCAAATATTAACCCTTGCGCTTTAGGACCAAGGTCCTTCTCATGTTACACTTTATAGCCTCGCGCTTAAGGACCATGGTTAAACCTTGGATCCTTTAACACCTTAGTACATGGAAATTATGGGATCAATACTATACCATAGTCTCCTAAGTAATGTTGCATGCACATAAAGCTTCTATGCCCTATAGATAATGTAGGAAAATGAAGACCAAGACTTAGTCTTAGGGCTAAGTGAACCTTAGTAAACCCATAACAAGATAAAAGAACAAAACATAACCTGTGGACATGACGACAGATTGATGGTAAACCTTGTAAACATCAACATTTTTTTGCTACCTATCATATAGCAGTTTAAATATTTGTGTAACCGAATTTACAAAACAATAACAAATGTATTTAGGTCATAACAACTAATACATGTAGGGACATAATGATGTGTTTGTGGATATATGTTATATCAAAAAAAAATTATGGATTTTTTAGGTACATGACAAACATAGTTCGCCACTAGCACAATTTCGAGTGGAAAAGTCAAATGAGAGTAGTAAAAAAAAATGTAAGTAAAACAAGAAGGAAACGCCTATGGTTTGATATAATTGAGATAGTTTTAAAAATTGCAACGATGCACATTAATTGTTATAAATAATTACTCATAAACACTTTAAAGAGTATATAATGTTTTCAATTATCATTTTATTTTTTATTTTTTATTTTTTAAATGAAAACATATGAATATGAAAGAATAAGCTAATAAGCATTTGGATAATTTTTTAGTGGAATATTGGCATTAAAAGAATTGAGTAGTTTATCTATTTTGTGTTTTTTTTACTTTACGGTAAGTTTTGATGGGAAAGTGGTAAATTTCAATTTTAACACAATTTAAAATGTACTGAATAAAATAAGACGGAAAATATGCTCGAAAAAGGTTGAAAACGTAGAATATTTAAAATACACCTTAAAGGATATTGAGAAAGACAATTAAATTATTGGGAAAAAAAACTTTTTTTTGCATGGCCATTCTCACTTATTTATAGAAATAGTTTTGGAGTAAAAACCATTTCCATAGTATTTTTGTTTTTGTTTTTGTTTTCCTAGGAGAGTATTACTGTAATGTGTAGCACCTATGAATATCCTACATAGACACATCTCTTAGTGGATTTAATATCATAAGAAAGGGAACCCCCCATATATTTGGTCTATTTAATATATGTTATATAAACTTCTAACCCAATGGCATTAACAAACTCAACAAGGGCTACGAGTAGCAAAGTTTCTGCCTTTAAAAAATAATTAAAATAAACATTTTGGCAAAGATAAAAAAATCTCTTCTAAAAACATATGTTGTATTTTCTGAATAAATTTTTTAGAATTTAATATATTTATAGAGATTAGTAGTAATCTAAATGAAATAAGGTTTCGATTTTTTTTATTTTTTTAATATTTTTGTTCTCAATTTCATTTAAGTTTTAAAGAAAAGGTTATTATGCATTCAAAAACATGATTTTTAATTTAAAATTTACAAATTAACTAAAAATTTATACAGTATGAAATTAACCATAACAAACAAAATTCAAATTAATTAATATTTAAGTTATTTTATTAGATTAAAATTAATTATAAAAAATTATATGATATGATTTTGCTGATAATAAAAGAAATCCAAATAAAAATTCAAATTATTTAACATTTAGAATATTTTATTAAATTAAAATTGATTGTAAAATAATATGATCTTGATCATGATAAAAATTTTCATGTCCCCATCCGAGTAAGTCTACTAGTTGACAATGTTTCACCCACCTATTAGTTCCCTATGTTGGGGGAGGAGGCATTAAATATTGCAATAAGGGAGCTATGAGACCCAAGAGAAATTTAGTTTATCATTTACACATTAATTCAGGTCAGACAAATAATAAATATGGATAAAATAAAGTGGCATTGCTTCATAAGGACATTTGGAGGTCCATGGAGGCCTTGGGTGGCTATATTCTTCCTTACACATGTCATGAATTAACCCCAAATTTGAAATTATGAGTGATGGAATGTTCTTGGAAGGTGAAGAGTTTTCAAATGACATGTCATGAGCCCAAGGATTTGAATGGGTGAGTAGAATTAACTCCCCATAGAAGAGGAAGAGTCTAGGAAGAAAGTAGGTGCCATGTGGAGCTAGATTCCCTGCGTTTTATGACAACAATGATGAAAGATTATATGAAAAGTCAGACTTGATTGTAGACCTGATAATAGAACTATGACAATACGACATGTTAGAGCTAAAAATATCCTCCGAGGGCACACTTGGGACTTGGTGGCAGCCATTCGAATTTGGAGGAAGATGAAGGGTTAAGGAGAAGGCCAAGTGGCATGGAGGTTACTAAACATCAAGTATGAGTTGGAGGAAGCCTATGGGTTTGAATTCGACCTTGGAGGACCTTAGAAGGGTTATACAAATATGAAATGAGGAATGGAAATGGATTTTGATCATTTTTTAATTTTCCTTTGGAATTTTGGAGAGCATTAGTTTGTCCATTGCACGGTGAGTGCTCACTTACCCTGCTAGTGAGCCGATTTCGAGAGAGTGAGATTCTCATCAAATTTGGATATGGGAGAGGACACCCTGACCTATAATTTGTATGTTAATGTATTATTTTTCTGCATATAGTAGTTTTCTACTATTCATGACCCATATCTCCTCCCATTCTCTCAATTCCCACTTCCATATTTCCATGTTTTTCTATGAAGGCACACTTGTGTGAATGGTGGTTGCGCCCCATTGAGTTTAGTTGATGCCAAAGCATGAGTGAATTATTCATGGCTATTTAATGTGTCTCCCATATTCTCTTTAAATAAAAATCAAAAGAAATACATATGCAAATGTCCACATTTCAAATCTTTGTTGTGACTAGTTTCCATGTGATGATTTCCCCTTTCAATGGAGTTGTATATATGATGTATATTGAGACTTGGACCAATGGTATATGTTGTTAGTAAGATATTGGAATTTTTTTAATGGTATATATTCATATTTCTCTGTTTATGAACCATTATATGCACCATTTATGAGTCGAATTTGAGCTTTTATATGTCATTTCCCTTAAGCAAATATCATTGAATTTATGCATTCGAATATGAAGATTTAAATATATGTTGCAGAAATTTTGACCATAAAAAATGAAATTAAATGAAGTCTAATTATATTCCCCATACTCTTTTGGGAAATTTTGGATGGTTGCATAGGAGTTGGAAAGCCATTTCTGCTCACGCCCTAGCGGGAATTGTACCATAATTTGCTAGTAATTTTACCCTTTTTTTCCATTATGCCCAAATCGAGTTGCAGATGTCTATGACCTGTCATAAATATATCAGAGAGTCCATTTAAGATTCATAATACTCCACACATTGAGACCCTCTTCTGCCATTCGAAATCCCTAGAGTCGAGACTAGTCAGGACCATTTTTTCAAAATTTTGCCTTTGTTGGGAATTTTCGAATTGGGACATTACAAGTGGTATAATAGAATGATATTGGCACTTGATAGAGATCCATATTCATGATTCCTTATTTTTACCCCCCTCCATTATAATTTGAGACTATAGATCTTAACAGTGAAAGAGAATAAAGTGAAGAAAGTAATCCTAGTTACAAAGAGATTAAGAAGGAACTAGGATTTGTAGATATGGAGGGAAAAGAAGATAATGGGGACCTTAAAACATTCATTACACCATATTTTGAAAGTATGACAAAACATATCATGCAAGGGTTTGAATTGTTGGCTAGCCAACTTGGGAGCAGGTCAGCACCCGGGAGTAGTAGTAGTACACCCTATGATGAGAGGAAGACCCATGGGGAAGCCATTGTTTAGAAGACTGTACCTCATAACCGACCCCATGAGTTCAAAAATAAGAATATACCTGAAATACCTAAGTTTTTAGAGTCCAACGAAGGTCCTTACACCACCTATGATGTTAGAGAAGTAGCAAATGATTGGCAGTAATTAAGTGATGAATGTAGGAAATTGCTACCTTTTGATCAGTTCATCAGAGCTTCTCTTCAGTTCAACCAAGGAGGAAATGGGAATAGGGAACCTCCTATTAATCATGAATTAAATTACACCATGTTAAAAGTAACCATTCCTTCCTTTTATGGTTCCTCATAAATTTCTTCTAGTGCTTGGTTGCAAAAATTAAGTGTATATTTTCACTTAAAGCATATGGTTGAAGAAGATGCATTGAAAATGGCCGTTCTGCGTCTTGAAGAGGAAACTAGTGGTTGGTGGTTCCATGGTCTTATAACCTTGGGAAATGATCATATTTTATCTTATGGGGGTTTCTCCAATGCATTTATGGATATACTTGAGAGGAAAGACTCTGAACTTCCTTTCAAAGAACTAGCGCAATTGAAGCAAGTACGAACTCTTGAAGCATATATGTTAGAATTTGAAAAGATTTTAGTAATGGTTTATGATGTATCTATGTGTAGGTTGGTTTTATTGTTTACTGAAGGATTGACAGAACCTTTGAGAGGGCTAGTGAAATATTACAAGCCAACCAAATTGAAGGATTCCATGAATTTGACAAGAGATTTGCAGAATGTATTGCCAAGTACCAAATATCCTCCCAAGCCAAATTTCACTTCCAAGTTCAAGGAAGGTAAGAAACCATGGAAAAGGAATCCTCTTCCAAATAAAATAAAGGAGGAACAAGCAAAGAAGAACTTAGAAGAAATAAGCTATGTTTTACATTCCAACAACATTGGGTTCTGGGACATAGATGTGCCAAGGGGAAGGAATACTACATTGAAGTTTTCCTGAAGATGATGAATAGGAGGAGAATGGATAAAAAAGAACAAATTACAGCCCAAGAAGAAGGGTATGAAATAGCATAATAAGAAAATACCACTCTTGATACAGGAAAATTTGTAGCCCTCTTGGGCGTACCTAGATTCCACATCTTGAGGCTCAAGGGAAACATACAAGGCCAAAAGGTCATGGTTCTAGTGGATGGTGGAGCCACTCACAAATTCATATATGCAGCCTTGGTAGAGAGAATAAAGTTACAAGCTGAAACTTTTGATGGCTTCATAGTCATCATTCCAGGTAACAATTCTATGGTCTGCACTAAATGGATTCCAAAGCTTCAAGTTACTCTGGGAAATCATACTATCACAAACAATTTTTATGTAGTGAGTGTGGATGATACAAATGTGGTTTTGGGAGTACAATGGTTGTATTCATTAGTAGATAATACAATGAATTATCAAGTTTCTAAAATAAGGTTAAAAAATGTGGAAGGGAAACCAATCTTATTGAGGGGAGTGCACACTTACCCAAATCAAGTGGTGTCCTCTCACAACATGAGGTCTATATTGAGGCATGGAGACATAGAATGGGTTGTTGAATGTTTAATTAAATATCCTAAACCTCACTTGAATATTTCCAAGCATCCCAAGGAGATAGAAAAACTATTGAGTAAGTATGAGAAGGTTTTTGGAGACCTTCCCCCGGGAAGACCACCAGATAGAGGGGTGGAGCATATCATTGAGTTAGAGATAGGAAAAAAACCTATCAAAATGAATCCCTATATACACCCAAAAATTATTCTATATGATATTGAAGAGGCCATTAAATAACTCTTGGAGTTGGGTATCATAAGGCCTAGTTCCACCCCATTTGCTTCTTCAATTGTTATGGTGAAGAAAAAAGATGGAACCTTGAGAATGTGCATTGATTTCAAAGCATTAAACAAGAACACAATAAAGAATATATATCCAATCCCAAGGATTTATGAGCTCATGTATGAGCTCCATGGGGCCAAGTTCTTCTCAAATATTGACCTTAGATCTGGTTATCATCAAATTCGAATGAGAGAAGAAAACATACCAAAAACTGCTTTCAGATGCCACTATGGTCACTTTGAGTTTGTTTCCATGCCCTTTGGCTTGACAAATTCACCTGCCACATTCCAATCACACATGAACAATATATTCCACAACAAACTTCATAATTTTTTACTAGTTTTCTTTGATGACATTCTTATTTAGAGTAAAACCTAGAAGGAACATTTGCATCATCTAGAAGAGGTATTAAAAATTCTGCATGATCAATCTTTGTTTGCTAAGCTATCAAAATGTGAGTTTGTTTGACAGAGATCTTGTATCTTGGACACATCATTGGTAAATATGGTGTGAAAGTGGATATGGAGGAAACAAGACCCATTTTAGAGTGGTATCGTCCCAAAAGTCTCACTAAATTAAGAGGATTCATTGGAATTTGCACCTGCTATAGAAAGTTTGTGAAGGGGTTCTCCCAACTCACTTCATCTCTCACTGATTTGACAAAGAAATATTCTTTCCAATGGCATGAAGGGGCTGAAAAATATTTCCAAAGAATGAAGTAGGTAATAAGAAACTGTCATATTCTATCGTTGCCTTATTTTTCTAAACCATTTGTCTTGGAATATGATGCGTCATGAGAAGGCATTGGAGCAGTCCTAAAACAATGACAACACCCAATAGCTTTTGAGAGTAGGAATATGCAGCCACATGAGAATATTTACTCCATTTATGATAAAGAAATGTTAGCCATCATGCATGCTTTGATCAAGTTTAGCCAATACTTGGTGGGAAACAAATTTGTGGTCAAAACTAACCATAACAGCTTAAGGTACTTCCTCACTCAAAAGGATCTAAATGAGAGGAAGCAAAATTGGGTGAGTAAAATTCAATCATTTGACTTTTATATTGAATATGTGAAGGGAAAAAATAATGTGGTAGTTGATGCCTTATCTAGAAGACCTTCTATTTCTCTAATGGACGTTGTATAAAATTGGAAATCCACATTAGAAGTAGAGTATGCCAAGGATAGATTTTATTGTGAAATTTTTTATGGCACTAACCATGATGATAGGTATAAGGTGCTGGAAGGAATCATCTACTACAAATATATAATCTATTTGGTGCCTAATTCGAGTTTGAAGGAGGAAATTTGAAAGAAATCTCATGATTCTCCTCTAGCAGGTCACCCTGATTTCTTCAAAACATACCGAGGGTTGAAGGCTGATGTTATGAAGTATGTTAATGAATGACCCACATGTCAGAAAAATAAAGTGGATCAAACTCATCCAGCTGGTCTCTTACATCCCTTTCCTCTTCCAGTACAAAAATGGGAGAGAATTTTCATGGACTTCATCACTGGTTTGCCCAAAGTATTTGGTAAGGATTGCATATTTGTGGTGGTATATAGACTCACTAAATTTTCTCATTTCCTTTTTTTTTACTACCACTTTCACTGCTGCACAAGTGGATTAACTATTTTTTAAATAAGTTTTCAAATTGCATGGGCTTCCTAAGAGCATTTCCAGTGATGGAGATAACAGATTTTTTAGTGCATTTTGGCAAGAACTCTTCAAAATAGTGGGGAAAAATTTGACACATAGCACAATCTATCATCCCCAAACTAATGGCAAAAAAGAGAGGGTGAATCAATGGTTGGAAGGCTACTTAAGTAACTATGTTAGTGGGAAGAAAAAAGCATGGATAAAATGGTTGCATTTGGGTGAGTTTTGTAACAATACTACTTTCCATATGTCCATTGGCATGTCTCCTTTTAAATAACTTTATGGTTATGATGCATCCACTTTTATTGACCACATTTTTTGTGATAGTAGATCTCCAAAGGATAAGCATTGGATTGAAGAAAGTCAATAAATTTTGAAGGTTTTGAGAGATAACTTGCAAGTTGCTCGAAATCAGCAAAAACAATATGCAAACCAACATAGAATGGATAGACAATTCCAAGTGAATGACTTGGTGTATTTGAGGTTGCATCCCTACAAACAAACCACCATAAAAGGTAAAGGTTCAGAAAATCTCAAACCAAGGTTTTATGGTCCCTACAAAGTGATTCAAAAAGTTGGAGAGGTGGCCTATCAATTGGAGCTTCCCATGGGAAGAAAAATTCACAATGTATTTCATGTTTCTTGTCTAAATAAGGTTATAGGGCAACATATTTAAGTTTCAGATACTTTACCACCTTTGTATGATGAAGGACAACTTATTCTCATTCTAGACAAAATCTTGAGAACAAGGGAGAGAAGGCTACAAAGAAGAACAATAAAGGAATATTTGGTACAATGGAAGGATTTTCCTAGTGAATAAGCTACTTGGGAAGATGAAAAAATTTTGCAGCATCCAAACATGGAATTTATTGAGGACAAGCAATATTGGGTGGGGAGGAATGTCATGTCCCCATCCCAATAAGTCTACTAGTTGACAATGTTTCACCCACCTACAAGTTCCCTAGGTTGGGGGAGGACGCATCAAATATTGCAATACGAGAGCTATGGGACCAAAGAGAAATTTAGTTTATCATTTACACATTAATTTGGGTCATAAAAACAATAAATATGGAGAAAATAAAGTGGCATTGATTCATAAGGACATTTGAAGGTCCATGGAGGCCTTGGGTGGCTAGATTCTTCCTTACACATGTCAAGACTTAACCCCAAATTCGAAATTATGAGTGATGGAATGTTTTTGGAAGGTAAAGAGTTGTCAAATGACATATCTTGAGGGCAAGGATTCAAATGGGTGAGTAGAAGTAACTCCCCATAGAAGAGGAAGAGTTTAGGAAGAAACTAGGTGCCATGTGAAGCCAGATTCCTTGCGTTTTATGAAAACAATGATGGAAGATTCTATGACAAGTCAGACATGATTGCAAAAATATGACAATATGACATGTCAAGGCTAAAAATAGTCTCCAAGAGGGTGCAGTTGGGACTAGGTGGCATTCATTCGAATTTGGAGGAAGATGAAGGGTTGAGGAGAAGGCTAAGTGGCATAGAGGTTACTAAACATCAAGGATGAGTTGGAGGAAGCCTATGGGAGTGAATTTGACCTTGGAGGACCTTAGGAAGGTTATAAAAATATATCATGAATAAAGGAAAGGATTTTTATTATTTGTGAATTTTCCTTTGTCATTTTGGAGAACATTAGCTTGTCCATTGCATGGTGAGTGCTCACTTACCCTACTAATGAGCCAATTTTGAGAGAGTGAGATTCTCATCCAAGTTGGATATGGGAGAGGACACCCTAACCTATTGTTTGGAGCTTCAAGGAGTGTTTTTCTATATATAGGAGGCTGCTACTATTGATGACCCATCTCTCCTCTCATTCTCTCAATTCCCACTTCCATATTTCCATGTTTTTCCACTACAACAAAATACCCTTTTACAGGCTGTTCTGGCTTGCGGCAGTTTTGCTAACCCCATCCTTCCCCCAAAAAAAAATTATGTCTTTGTGGGAGGTTCATAAAAAACCCCCTAAAAATTCCTGAAAATTGGACTTTTGGGGGCGGTTTTTAAATCCGTCCCGCTAAAAGTCCAATTCTTGAGACTTTTGGGGGTGTTTTTTAAACCCCCCCCCCGCCCCCCCACCAAAAATTCCAATTCTCAGGAATTTGGGGGGGATTTAGAAAGACC
>LPNX010087629.1:45219-64765 GCA_001517045.1 Pseudotsuga menziesii
GACTTGTATTTTATGCATAGTATTCATTGTTTATTATTATATTTTCTAAGGCTGACTTAGTGAGGATGCCTCACACAACTACTACATAAACACTCCCTCTTAGACAAGGAAGAATCATCATACTGGAACACATATGGATATCATTTGTAAATCAAAACTGTCTCTAACATCTCTATATCATATGCAAGTTCTTCCAACACAATCTCAATACATCAAGAAGTGTCAACAACTCAACCTAGTCCATCTGGGAGTCAATATGCACCAACTCAATCCTGGACATTGGGGAACCTACATGTAACAACTCAACTTATTCTATCAATGAGTCAACAACTCAACCCAGTACATTGGTGGGTCCAAATACACCAGCTCAATCCATTGCATTGGAGATCCTACATGTAATGTGCATGTAATATCCTCTAGTATGCACCAGTATGCACCAACCTCTCCACCCCATCACAGGGTGTCTCGATCAGAGATCTCCCTACTCCATCTAAGGGTGTCTAGGATAATACACTAAATTTCTCCATCACGTCACATGATTTCCAAGAGATCTCCTCACTCAGTCATAGAGTGTATAGGAGCATGTGTTGGTCTCTCCATCCCTTCATAGGATGTCTGAGAGATCTCTCACTCCATCACATAGTGTTTGGGAGAATCCAGTGGAATTTCCACCCCTTCACAAGTTTTGCAAGAGATATCCCTAATCTATCATAGAGTGTCTAAGAAAATGTTGTGGCCTATACACCCCTTCACAGGGTGTTCTAGAGATATCCTCACTCCATCACAGAGTGTTTGAGAGAATGCAATGGCCTCTCCACCCCTTCACAGGGTGTCTGAGAGATCTCCCCACAACATCATAGAGTGTATGAGACAATGCAGTGGTCTCTCCACCCCTTCACAGGGTGTCCAAGAGATCTCCCCATTTCTAAAGTTAATTGAAGATGCCAAGGCACCATTGTACCTAGGTTGCACTAGTTTCACTAAGCTATCGGGCACTGTGAAATTATACAACCTTGACGTGATCAGAAATGGATGGTCTGATGCAAGTTTCACTTAGTTGTTGAAGTTGCAAAGATAAATGCTTCCAATAGGAAATACACTTCAAGAATCTACGTATGCTACAAAAATTTTGATTAAATCATTGGGGTTAGACTATGAAATGATACATGCATGCCACAATGATTGCATTTTATATTGGGGAAAATATGAAAAAATAAATGAATGCCCAATATGTGGTGAATCAAGATGGAAGGTTGATGCTCATTCTGAAAAGGTGCGTACAGGTGTCCCGGCCAAAGTGCTGAAGTATTTCCCTATAGTTCCGAGGTTGAAGAGAATGTACAGGTATGATTTTTAACTCTTATAATTCCATTATTTCATACACCTTCATGTACTACCAACCTACTAAAAAATCATCTTCTTTAATCTACTAAGTATTTCAATGTATATATGATTCTTTATGTTTTTGTTACAACTCTACATATATTTCATAGAAAATGAGGTGGCATCATGAGAATGCAAGTAAATATGGAATAATGTGCCACCTAGTTGATAGCCCGACATGGAAAACTATAGATTCTAAATGGCCTGATTTTTCCAATGATCCTCGCAATGTACGACTTGCAATGGCAGTGGATGGATTTAATCCTTTTTGAAACTTGAGTATTACTCACAGTGTATGGCCAATAGTACTAGACACTTATAACCTTCCACCATGGTCATGCATGAAAAGGTGCTTTTGTTTGTTGTCTTTGTTAATATCTAGTCCCAAGCAACCATGAAATGACATAGATGTTTATTTGGAACCATTGGTAAATGAACTAAATCTAACATGGGATGAAGGGGCAAGGACATGTGAGGCTCATTCAAGGTCATTCTTTAATATGAAGGCTATATTGATGTGGGTAATCCATGACTTTCTTGCTTATGGAAATATGGTTGGTTGCATGACTAAAGGGTTTTGTGCATGCCCTATATGTGGAAGGAACACAAATTCAATGTATCTCAAATGTAGTAGAAAGTGTGTGTACATGGGACATAGGAGATATCTTCCAATCAATCATAAGTATCATTCACAAAAAGGACCATTTAATGGGAAGTATGAGCATCTCATTGCACCTAAAATTGTACAAGTGTCAGATATTTTTACAGAAACAAAAGGAAGGGAAGAGAAATGGGGAAAGGCTAAAAGTACAAAAAGAAAGAGAAATTTTTAAAAAGCTGAAAATTCGAAGACTATCGTGTGGAAGAAAAGGTCAATTATATTCAATTTACCATATTGGGAGGTATGTGCACACATTAACCTAAGGCCTAAAATGTGTGATGCTTGAAGAATTTCATTGTGTTTAATTTGAATATATTGTTTAGTTTTTCTTTGATATTATAATTCATTGATTTTTTATACTATTGGATGCAGAAACTCCTAGTGCATCACATTTTAGATGTAATGCACATAGAAAAAATGTATACGAAAGTATTTTTGGAACCCTTCTGGATATAAAAGATAAATCAAAGGATGGGAAAATTTCTCATGATGACTTACAACAGTTGGGTATAAGGAGGTCACTATGATCACAACAAAAAGGAAAAGAAAAATTCTTACACCCGCACCACACACTCTTTAAAAAAGGAGAAAGAGAGTCTTTGTCGTGTTTTGTTCACATTAAAAGTTCCAGATGGATATAGTTCAAACCCTAGAAACCATGTAGCTATGAAAGATCACAAGCTTCATAGTATGAAAGAACATTATTTCCATGTTCTCATGCAACAAATCCTTCCAGTAGCATTGTGCCATGTGCTACCAAAAGCAGTTTGAAACACTATTTGTAGGCTTTCCTTCATTTATAGGCGAATTTGTGCAAAAATGGTGGATCCAACAGATCTCGATAACTTACAAGATGATTTTGTGGAAACTTTGTGCTTACTCAAAAAATATTTTCCCCCTTCATTCTTTGATATAATGATACATTTGACTATACACCTGGTGCGAGAGATACATTATTGTGTACCAGTTGCATATCGATGAATTTACCCTTTTGAAAGGTCAGTGAAATTTTATTAAGTGCAAATCCACATAAATTCCAACATTTATGTGCATATAATAATAATACATTACTAGCAACTCTTTATTCATACTTTTGATTTAACTACAAATAGTGTTTTTTTTCAAGGAACATGAAAGTTTTCAAAAGTTATGTGAAAAATAAGAATAGGCCCAAAGGCTGCATAGCTGAAAACTACACTGTGGAGGAATCCATAAAATTTTGTGTTGGATATTTTGAAGGTATGGAATATATTGAAATCATGCCTAGTATAAATGAAGCTTGGGACAATGAAGGAGAGGTTGGACAATATGGGAAGGCCTTATCTAGTGGAACTTCTATTGAATTAGATAAAACTAGTTTGTTACAAGCCCACAGATGGGTCTTGCACAACATAGATGAAATTCAACCTTGGATAGAGTAATTAATAAGAACATCCTTATGAAATCATTTTTTATTATAATATATCACAATATTTTCATAAAAATTTTATTGACATTACTTGAAATTAGGATGCACTTGACAGGAATTGCCAATAGTAACATCCAATCCCAAAAAGATGAAGTCTTACTACAAAATATCCACAACCAACAATTTAGTGATTGGTTAAGAAAACATGTAATGATATGTTCTTCATATTAGATTTAATTGAACTTCATTGATCAGGACTATTATGATGTGTGAAGGTGAGATTCTTTTAATATAGTTTGAAATTGCATGGTTTTCTAACGACATTTAAAAATTTACAGGTGGAAAGAAAATAAAATATTTATGATACCCTTAAATAGTTGGCACATGGCCCAAGGAAATATGCAACTAAGTATGATGGATACTTAATAAATGGGTGTGGATTTCATGTTAAAAGCATAGAAAATGTCAGGGCCACCCAAAATAGTGGTGTGTGCATAAATGCACAAACATTAATGAGATCAAGTGCAAAGGATAAAAACTCTATACATCAAACGACAACATAGTATGGAGTGATTCAAGAAATAATGTTATTGGACTACTATTCGGTGCAGTATCCATTGTTCAAATGTGATTGGACAAATGTACATCACAAGAAGAATGGAATGAAAGTTGATGAAACTGGTTTCACCATGATGAATCTAAAGAGATGAGTAAGGATAGAGTGCAAGATGATCCATTTATTCTAGCATCACAAGAGAAACAAGTATTTTATGAACAGGATCTGGTAGAGAATGACCGATGTTTATTTTTGACATGCCCTCTGAAGGAACCAAGAAATTGTAATAGATGTGAATTAGAGTATGCAGATTTATCAAGTGTTGCATATTTTGAAGGGACAAAATGCAAAGAGGATGAAGCTATAGGTGATGGTGGCATGGATTATGTTTGAAAAGATTATGAAGGCACACGGTTGGATGTTGTTTAGTAAGTAGCATGCATGATTTATTTTTTAGTTCTCATTTAAGTTGTATCTGTGAAAATTTATATCTTAGATTATTACTTGGATTTACCTTTCATACATATATTTTTTGTTTTTCTATTGTTTATGCATGGATCTTATCTATTTTATTGTGTTATGTAACTTTCATTTATTTTTACTGTAGATAGATTGGGTGTGGGGAATTGAGAATGATGTGAGGGGGGGAGGGGCCATATGAGCTTCAACCTTCACGTGGTTGGCCCTGTTTAGTAGAGAATAAGATATTCCTGAAACCAAGAGAAGCTCATTCAAGTATTTTCATTTCATTTTTTTAGAATTTCATATATGTTATGCCTTTTTTTACATAACTATCAATCGCTTATATGAACATACCATTTTGTCATGATATATGCAGGTATTCGCAATGTAAAGGAATATAATGACAATTTGTATCGTTCTCTAATCCATATTTGTAAGTTATCACCATAACGAATTTGTCAATTAGATATCTTATTGTCGTTTCATTGATTATAACGTGTTGATTTCTTCATTTTAAGTACAGTTTTACTTGTCTATTTTATGAATTGATTTTATTGCACATTTGTTGAAGTAAAAAATATGATTGTAGGATATCTGTTGACCACAGACAGGTAATGTAATGAACAATATTGAAATTATTTGATTACAACATATTTATTACAACCATAAGTATACCCGATTGCTGGTGTAACAATTAATTTGTGTGAAAATTTTGTGTAAAGCATAGAGGATTCCAAGATCATCTGATGTTATTGGCATCCAAGCTTAAATTTGAGTTATAGATCCTTATTATCAATACAATTTCAACATTCATTGGGAGTATCACCTATAGGTCTCCTAAAGTTGCCCTGACCACTATTAAATAATTTTACATAATGTAGTTAGCAATCCCATTGACTACTTTTTAGTTGTTTGTGGCCATTGGTGGTAAATGTATTTTATTTTAAGACATTAATATCAAACTATATATGAATTGTATCCATCCTTTTTGCTGAAAGGTGAGAAATTGAAGCACTTGTAGAATATTTCAAAATGTCTCCACTTTATGTACAATGCTCATATTAATTATACACACAAATGATGAAATTGGATGCCATGCATATGTTTAGGTTAACTTACATTAGTTTAATGTTGGACCTAATATTTCATTCATGGATTGGTGATGTTTATGAAACATTTTCCTATATGAAGGCCCAAGTTATAGTAGCTTTGATTCTGAGAAAACTGGAATTACATTTTTTGGTTGCAGGGATCGCTTGTTAATTTATCTAAAGGAGCATCCTATGTTGTTAGATGAACCATCCTCAAATTCACAAAAACAAATGGAGAGGCAAGTTTATCTTGATTTATCTTTGGCATAGCAAGCTGTATTTTATTTTGTACAGTTTTAGGAACTAAATCATCAATTTTACAATTTCTTTGTGCATAATCATGCATTATTCATAAGTTGCATCATGCATTATAACACGTTACAAATTGCACCATGCATAATACACAACACCCCCTATATGGTGTTCAATTACCACCTTATAAGTTGTGTCATGCGTAATGCACGACACAACCTGTAAGGCAATGAGCTACACACAACTTATTCTTCATAATTCCTAATAATTCCTCTGTAGATGGTGAATATTTTTAAGTTTAGTAATTAATGTTAAAATTAATACAATAATATTACTAATAAAATTCAAATACCAATTTAATAATAATTAGTTCTAGGTTTGTATTGGACATTATCATATATGCTTTTTATCATACAGTATCATTCTTATAGCCCTTTCGTATTCAAATTTGTTTTTTATGGCCATAATGCATGCAGTTGAAACACTCTCTTCTGGTTAAATTCTATTCAACGTTGAACCTTGTTGCCAATTGACAACAACTACAATAAAACACATGCACAATGGCATCAATCTACTGTCAATGAACATAAATATTCTAGAATATATGATCACCTCGTTAGATTTTCAAACATCCATTATTCAAACAATTAATGTATCGTTGCTTGAAACAATTACTTAGGAGTCTAGGACGCAACCTTCCTAAACCCAACCTGTTTGGTGTATGCTCAATTTTTAAGTACAAACTACCACGCAAAAATATACAGATGATATTACCATTCATAAAATTATGGAAGTGAAAACTACTGAGGGAAAAATTATAGACAAAATTACCAGTCAGACAATATCATACAAATTGGGCAATGTTTTATCCGATCCAAAAACTACTAGAGAAAAAATAGTGGATGTCACGTCAGGGTTGCAGAACCAATAAAGTTGTTTTTTTGGGGATATAAATTACCCGAAACAGGAATAAAAACCCACAAACATTGTTAACATAATGTATTGTTAACATAGTTTCCTACATAAACAGACACTATGAACAGTGAACAGACATTTTCACTCCAATGTGTGCTGCTAACAGATTCTACCAATGCTGCTCCAAAGAAGAGATGATTCCCCTTATACTCAATTGGGGCCATCTGAATAAATCATTTGAGAACACATGAGAAAACACTTGGGAAAATTCATGAATACTTGTTCACGTTGAAGAGTACCCAAAGAAAATATACTCATCTCTGCATTCAGAAATGGTAATAACATTCAAATATTAACATCCTACTACCACAACCAATGACTATAAATCTGCATGAGAGATTACCTATAAGAAGAATTATGAGACAGTGTTGTACGAGTAATAGGGTCAGTGTTGTAAGATTATTTTTTCTGCAATGCCACCAGGACTTACTAAAATTGTGTAACATTTCAATTCACAGACATCATTCACTGCTGCATCAAAAATCTTGTCTGAGATCAGAGCACCAAGAGTGGTAGATGGGATTCCCGTGACTAATCGTAGCCATGATGAAAAAAAACATTTAAAACCTGTTCACGAAAAATCTTCAACAACCAAGCAAGAATTCAAGATATTAAAAGCAATCTCCATTGATCCATTAGTTTCTTCTGAAATTGACGACATCTCTCTGGACAAGCTGCAATTTTGTAGTTATATGCCTCCTTTGGCAGCACAGTCGGTATTTCCAAAAATCTAGGAAGGAATTTCAGCGTAGTACCCAGCTCATTTCTCAACCAATTTAAATGTCCACCATTACCACAATTTTCCTCTACAAGTTAGCATAATTCATACTCATAATTTTGACATGTTTATCTAGAAGCCCTGCAATCATCTTGTAGTGCAACATTAAACCGCTTAAAAAATCCTACACCAAACTCAGGATCCTTGTCATTGGAATGGTATGCAGTAATGTTCATATCAGGTCTGAATTTCAAGACTGATTTCCCAAGGTGTTGTTTACAAAACATAAATTGCATGTTTAAATTGCCAACTTCAGTTGTATCCATGTGAATCTGTCTAAAATATTCAGTAGTTCCTCTTTATACTAGAGAAACTCCTACAACCAAGAAAAACATGTTCACATTTCTTCAAGGATCCAGGTTCTCCAACCCAATCAATACAACATTAGTATCTTTATTCCGGTCATAATTATACAATAGATTCAGTACTGTCAGTGCCATCAATGCTTATTATCATCCTCACAAATCCATTGACAATGCCAACCTATATTTCCATATTGCCAACAATATCCCCCTTTGGCATTGATGGCAATACTACTTTCATTTGGAATTGATGGGAATTTACCAAGGAGTTAGGGTTACAATTCAATGTGGTTAGGGTCACTATGGCTAGTAAGGTCATATTAGGGGGGTTAGGAGTTCGTTGTATAAGGACGTTTAGGTTTAAGGGGTCAAGGGATTAGTTATTAGGGGTTTTAGCGGTTAAGGTCAGTATGGTCACACTATTTCATATTAATGTGTTACATAATATACATAGTCACTATGGTTACATTTAGTGGTTAGGGTCTTTAGGGTTTAGGGTTTAGTGCGTTAAGCGATTTGGGGATTTTGGGATTTTGGTAATCTAGGGGGCTTATAAATATTTAGGCTTAGGGTTTAAGGAGCTAAGTGGTTAGGGGATTTGGGTTTATGGGGTTTATAAGAATTTAGGGTTTATCATTTTCATACCCATCATCATCATCATCATCATCATCATTGTCATCATTATCATCATTGTCATTATTTTCATCATCATTTGTGGATCTAATATGCCTTTTCTATAGCTATACCCATAAAGATAAGGAACGCCTTAGTCTTGTCCATATTGTTACACCCATTTCCATGCTATAGAGTGAAGGTAAAGTGGTGATCCTTGGTTAAGTAGGTGAATTCCCCACACTTTACATAGGTCCAAATTTACCATGAAGGATTCGATAAGAAAACCCTATGGAAATTTTTTTTCAATTTCCATATTCCCTACCTGCATTGGTAATTTTTTTCTCAAAATGTTCATAATTCCATCATATGCATGCTAAATATTCTAGAAAACTTACAAGGGAGATGTGAATTAGTCTTAGAATATCATATTGTTCCTAGCTAGCCATGGTGCCTATAAAATTCTTAGAGGATCAATATTATGTTTAGCAACCACCTTTTCATCCAAGGTTTTGTGAGCTTAATATACATTTGAGTTTCCTTCTCAAACCCCTCCTCCACCAGTCAATGAGTTTGATGTTTCCTAGGCCTTCTTGGAGTAACGCCATCTAACTATAAAATGTTATATTTCCTTTGATTTACTCTTACAGAGAGGACACATACTAGTACCTTTCCATGTGCATCTCATTAAAACATACCATGTGATTACTTTGTTTTATAGGTCCACCCACATAAATATTATGGCATTCAAGAATTATTTGTAAACTTTGACCATCACGGATTTCCCTCAATCTCTCAATTGTTTAAAAACATGGAAGTATGTCCAAAACACACTATGTAGCTTCCATTAGTAGGGTTTTTAAACGACACCAGTGTATATTCTTGAAATTTAATTTTGAAAAAGTATAAGGTATATATTGAACCAATCTATTCCATCTTCCAATTAAATCTCCTCCAACAACACAATCTCAACAACATATTTCCATTATTCACTTCAATAGTTGCAGGCCTTTACCTTAATCAACCTCCACTTAGATTCAATCACATGCATCTATTGTCAAGCATGAGCTTTGACTATGTCTATGTATTTACCCAATATGTTTCCAATGGTTTTGAATGTTTCATCATCCAAACAAATAAACACAAGTGTGGAAGTGTTACCCTACATTGTAATGTGTTTGGGATTCTTATTTTTATTTGAAGTCAAACATCCACCTACTCAAATACATTTAACGCGACCCCACAAACTATGGGTCATTTTTGAAAATATTTGCCTTAACCAAGGTTTATCTCAAAAAAGAAGGTGTAGAATCCATTTGCATAGAAATAGTAGAGGGTCTAACCCACTTCATGTGAGGGGTCCACTACTCATGGAGTTAGTTATCCATGATTTCCGGGTTTAACCAATTACTTGTAAATATTTAAACCAAAGTTACTTTTGCAAAGATAATGACTTTCTTCTCGAGCGCATTTGAGTAGGATATTAGAGTTGGGATTTGGTCCATTTGTTTTTAGATTTTGAGTCATATCAACAAATGAATTTTAGGATTTTAAATATTAGAGTTTCCATTATTTTTAAAGTTATCACAATAATAGTAAAATTCGATGATTTCCCCATGAGAGATGATATTCAATATTAGAGAAACCCTTGATGAATATTCCATAATAACATAGCAAGCCTAGGAATCTCCTCAAACCAGTTGCATTCTTTAGAGTTAACCAACTGGATATGGATTTGATATTCTTGGGATCTACTTTAAATCCATCTTCATATATGATTTTCCCCAAGTTATTGAATTTCCTTTATAAATAACTCATTTTTTCTCAACTTAACATGGATTAGGTTTCTTCATGTCCTATGGTTCTCTACTTTGTTCCATTATGTCCCATGCATCAAATAGTGTTGGAAAAGAGGAGCACAATCTTCACAATGGATGTATGTGGAACCACCAATATCTTACCCATTTTCATCATTGTCACTATCATTTTCATCATGTCAAAAGGATGATGTTTTTCATTGTTTTCATCATGGTTTCCATCATCATCATAATCATCCTTGTCCTCATCATCATCATGATCATGGTCCTCCTCTTCCTCATCTTAAACATAACCACTGTGATTATCGTCATCATTGTTATCATCATCATCATCATTCTATGATCATCGATGTTGTCATCGTTATCATCATTGTCATTGTCATCATCGTCACCACTCCAGTTGATTATATGATTTATCACAATGAATTTTAACAAACAAAGCATCTAGTCAAAGGGAACAATTTCATTCTATGCATTCTCAAACTAGTATTACACTATATAAGCTGATCGCTTGACTCTAATAAGCCAAATCTCATTATTATTATCATCATTGTCATCGTCTTCATAATCATTATCATTCTCATTATCATTACAATCATCACCATGAATCTCATGATAGTCACCATCAACTTTGAACTTAAATATGGAAAGGCATCAATCCACTTTAGTGCATACAATATTTGACCTCTTAAAAACCAAACTTGAGGATTTCATATATATAACAAGGAAAGTGATAGAAGTCAAATTTGGTCAAAATTACCTCTTCATCTTTTTGAAAGCAGGGGGCACCAAATTTTGTAAACAATTGCTCTCGTGCGACACACTGGCTTCAGAAGAACTCGATCAGGTCTCGACCATAACTACAGGAGAGAAACTTCATGCAATGATCCATTGGGACAGTCGTCACACCAACAGGATAGGGTAATACCATATTTCCAGGCAAGAATGTAGCTAGTGTGGGATAGAAAACCCTGAGATGGGAGCCAAGATATCGATCGGGTAAGGAGGGAAAAACATTTATTGAAAGAGAGTTAGACATTTAGAATAGACAATTCAAGATTTCCAAACCAAACATCATCTCACAACACCTTCTCTTCTCTTCTTCAGTCTTCATGATTCTAGCTCCTTTCATCGGGAACCCATGGCTTCTCAGTAACTACCAAGCCGTGACATCAACAAACTCTATTAACAAAAGATTAATGATAATCGATATTCCTTACCATTCTTCTCTCCAAGTTGTTACAAACAAAGTCGTCCTCTCTTATATCTCCAGTTTATGCTCTAGGCCAGGCTGCTCTACATATTTCTTCGAATGACAAGACAGGTATGATTTGTTTCTCTGTCGGTTAAATAAATCGTCACTTTAGGAAACAATTGGCCATCGTCATTTATTTGTTTGCAGAAAAATAATGAAAGTTTTTATCCTACTTATCTCACCTTCAAGGATCCTTTCTTTTTATTTGTTTCTGTCTACTAGAGTATTCATTGCATTTTCTGTATATGATATATTTTACAGTGTGGTATTTTCTATTGTCAATCGATGTAGGGGGCGGGGAATTAAAACTGAGGCAAGTTATGCTCTATCTACAATAAGAAACCATGAGTCTTATGAAATTCTACTGGGAATGGTGCGCGTTTCATTGCTTCTTTTGTTGATTACATTTTATGTTATTTTGTTTGGAAATCACATTCCTTTCAATTCATACTTCAAAGCCTAAATTTAACCTTTATGTGAATGCACATGAATTTCATACTTAGTCTTCTAAGTATGAGGTAGACAATGAAATGCTAATAGTGAAACATATCTTATTTGTAATCAACTAAATGACTTGTTATGTTAAAGTGGAGAGTTGTTTTATCAAGAGATTCAGACTCTGATGATTATGTTAGTTCCCCTCTAGCACTTGAATTAAATACGTCAAAAAAAGTCAATTGTTCCCTTGACGATACAGGTCATGGAGGTTTTAAAACTCATGAGATAGAAGATGAGTGGTGGCTTATTGGTTGTACTGAAGTAATTGGTTTTTCAACTTGTAAGGGAAGGAGACTTAAGCGAGGAGATGTTGTCACATTCCCCTTTCCCATACCTCACAATGCTGCCAAAAAACACTTGGAAGGGGGAAGAGTTTTCGTTGCATGTTCATATATTGTGAGGTACTCCAAAAAATAGTATGGTGAGGTGAGATCATTTTTATTAAGAGCCTTGTAAACTGGCATTTCTTGTATCGTAGTCTCTCAAGAAAAAGAGTTGTTTCATACTAGAAGAGATGTTTTTGCATAAAAGTTATTTTCCAACAATGTTATCATTGGTTGTGTTCTTATCTTTTTGGTTTTGGATGAAAATTTTAGGTAGGATGCCTTCCTGTAGAGTGAACTCGATGCTTGATACCTTTAGTTGATTTGAAGAAAGTGAAGACACAAGGTTGTTGTGTAGATGCACCTAAAATCATTAGTTTGATGGATAGTATAGTACTAACAGTAAGGTAAGCTTCTTGTGTGAATGAATGAATAAATAGATGGATGAATAATATTTAACTTATATATACATCCTCTCAGGCCAAGTTGGAAAGATGTCCCAAGGTTACAATTTTTAGAGGTTTTTTAGGCAGTGTTTGTGTTCCATTTTTTCTATGAATCGATTCCCTGGTGGGTTGGAAGTTTAAAGCGATTTGGTTTTTATCTAGTGCTTAGTGGATTATAACTGGAAACTTTGGTTACATGTTCACTACTTATGGGTAGAATTTACTTGGAAAAATTGTGGGTTGTTGTAGTGGGTAATGCTGAGCCATCCTATATCGCCATGGGGTTCAAATTTGGTTCCCGTTATGCTGAGTTATACATTGATATGGTTTTTTTAGGCCTAGATATTTATCCTTTTGTATGGATGTAATGTGCAAGTTGTTAACAATTCAATCTTACAAAGCTCAACCAGGATTCCACCAAAGTTTGGTTCTTCATCAACAAAGGACAATGACATAAACCCTCTTCCAACATTACTTCTATTTATTTTCAAGGAGTCGTTTTAGAAGGTAAGTTTAATCTGTTTTTGAAATTGAAGCATTTATTTTGTCCATGGGCATATTTTTTTCTAGATGATTTTTTTTATTGTGTTGATTATTATGGGCTTATGCATACATGTTAAGTTGTTAACAGAAGGGTCTGTTAAATAACAATACCAGTTTCGCAAAGGGTCCTATAACAGTACAAGTATTTGATTAATTTGGTTTCTTGTATTTTTAAGTTGCTTCTAAGATTTAGAGTGACCATTTGAGTTTTAATTCTTTTACGAACTAATTTCACTCTAGAGGGCCTTTATACGCGCAAATGTTCATTATGTTTTAAAGTACAGAAGTTTGTTCACATTTTTCTGTTTTTGGTCACAAGATGGTCATTTCCTGCTAATTATACAAATGCCATGGCCTGCACAGAAGAATCAACGCCTACATCTTCAATGACTTCAATGAATAACTCACCCATATATTGTGCATCTTTGTATTTTCCAAGAGAATTCACCACTTTCAGAAAGTCTGATCCATTCTGGGAAGTACCCCAACAAGCTTTTCTCTAGGCTCTTGTTTTCTTGTTACAACCATAGCTGATATTTTTTTTCTTAAGTTTGTTGTCTTACTACAATAGTGTTATTTGTAGAATTGGTAGTTGCACCTCCACTTACAGTAGATGGAGCAGTAACAGAGAGATGAATCTGAAGGAGGGACGGAGGGGAAACACCAACAGTGACATGTGTTGAATACATTTGATACTTGTCCTATTTTAGGACACCTGTCAAATGTGTGTCTGACACATGTCCTAGTGGGTGTCACGTGCCTGGCATGCAGGATTCATACACCGGGGGGCTCTAGGACATGTCATGTTTCTTATATAGTTTCTTGTAACCTGTTATAGTTGGGAGGAGACAAAAAGTAGAATGCAGGACCAACCACTCCGTTTAGAATTTTAATTATACATGCCATCAAATATCTTGATTAGTCATACTTATCTAAAACACATTTCAACTAGTCAGCTGGATGGATCTCTATGCCAATAAGGGCAACCAGATATTGACTAATTTGTTGGCCATTTCTCTTCCTTCCTGAGAAAAAGTATTAAGTGTAAATTTCCTTACGCCATCTTCCTAGATAATTCGATTGAGTTCAAATCATCTACAAAATGGACATTAAGCAATTAGCTTCCCCAGGAACAGGGATTCACCTAATCTTACATTGCCTCTAGTAAACCAATTATGTTCCTTAGTGTATCAACAAGAGTTCCATATACACAAGTGTGGTCCTATCCTGCTCCAGCCAGAATATAAGTCATTTATTTCCTCCTTTCTTGAAGATGTGTATATATTTCTTAGGTTTGCAGTGATCCTCAAGCTTTAATTTCACCTGACCACTCTGTCTATGATTACATTCTTTGCATACACATGATTGGAGTCCTATCCTGCTCCAGTCACATTATAAGTAATTTCTTTCCTCATTTCTTGAATATGTATATATATTTCTCACGTTCATAGTGACCTCAAGCTTTAATTTCACCTAACCACTCTTTCTACAATCACATACCTTGTAGAACTTATGCCTACACTAGTGTCCAGTCTTTCCTCATTTGCACTAGAATCATGAGTGAAGATTCCCATGCAACTTGCTTCTTGCTGCAGAGGTTGACCATCCTCGTATGCTTTATATTTTGCATCATGCTTTACTTGAGTTGAATATATAACACATTGTCATTATCTGTGTAACAACTTCTATGATTTGAGTCCTCAAATTTTTTTACTGAATATTTTCCATTTGCTTTTTTTCTGAACACATGGCATCTTCTTTATGATATGTTTTTGACACCCTTGGATAGAATTTAACCAAGCATGATTTTGCTTGGTTTCCTAAATATCATTATTTCCCTCATAGCCTTTCTCATTAGAAGTCATATTAAACTGTCTATTGCACTTCACTTTTTAAAATCTTAGTTAGATTGCAATTTACAGTGCTTTATGGCCTAGGGATTTATTAACCTATGTACTGTCATATCCTGACTTTTGATAGTCTTATTTACCATTTTTGGTTAATTGTGGTTGTAATTTAATGGTTATCATTATTTTTCATATGATGGGCATTTAAATATGGAAACTAAATTACTTGGTCAATTCAAGTCTAGCATGCAAGCCATTTTTCTTTGTGTTTCAGGATTGGTTTAAAGACAGTGACATGATATAGAAATGACCTTTCCCTTGGGAAACTCCACCAAGTTCCATACAATATCCTTCATCATACTGTCATATTCAAAATGCATAGATTTTCCATGTTCTTTAGAATGTGAAGCTTCATCAAAAGACTTAGGCAAACTATCAACCAAAGAAAGCATAAAAGCCATGAAATTTGCCTCATACCTTTGAGGTGCATTGCTTATTCTTGTTGATCTTCTTGGAGACATACTCATTTAGACTCTTCTTCCTCTAGAAAATTTTATTCTTCCACCACTTTCCCAAGTCAATTAGGTTTCTTTGCTGGTGCTTCTTGCAGAACATACTGATTTCTCTCCTCTTCCAGTTCTTCCTCTAAACAGACTTGTATGTTGAGACTCCACAATTCATCCTTGGATATTAGGAAATATTGTTCCAACAAACCATGACAAGAATGTACCATTTGTTTCACAGATTCTAGATCCATTATCATGGCACATATCTCTCTCTCATACGGACTCTCCATCTTTGGAGTCGGTTTCCCAGGATTTAGATTAGATTCATACTTTACTTTCTACATTGTGCTTTTCATAAGAGTTGTTTTAGTGGGAGTCCCTTTGACCTACTTTATTACAACCTGAATGTGTGCTAATTCTAGAACATTCAACAAGTTCACTGTCGAGAAACCATATTCTCTACCAAGTATTAATGACTTGCTATACCAACTACAAGAATCAAAGTATTTTTCAAAGTTGGAACCCAAATTTGGATATCATCAAGTGACTCAGTGATAATCAAGCAAGACGACACTTGAACGACAACTTTAAAGAGAAAATAGTGGTTGCTTCAAATGTTGGTAATCTCATTTGGGATTACTAATTCATTAACCACATCCATCCAGTTGATGAATGACATTCTCCAACCCTTCATTCATTCTTTTATAGTTGTGTATTTGGATGACAAACTCATCTACAAAAAGCTTTGGGAGAAACACTTAGACCAATACTTCTGCACTAGGATTGCCACATTTTAGGCCTAATTTATTATACTAAAAGTAAATATGATATGTACTCTCAGAAATTCTCTCCCAATAGTGATTTCATTTGGAAGAAATTCCTAAGTCTCCTTTCATTAGTTTTGGTGAGTGATCCCCCCAAGAGCCAACATACAGAGTTACAAATCAATATATCCAAATTTACACATGAGTCTATTGAATTTTAGCATTAGCATGAATACTTAAAAAAATGCAGACTATCAGATAACAAATGATAAGTGCAGTAAAATCATCAACACATCAAAACACTGAACACAAAATTTTTTCATTGGGGAAACCTTTAAAGGCCAAAAACCCCAAAAGCATTAGTAATTCATCTCGTAAATGAGATGACTAAGTTCTTCACAAATTCTCAAACCCTAATAGATTTGATCCACATATTCAAAATTCACCAAAGACATATTTTACATAAAAATCAAATTAGGGCTTGCTTCCCTAATTCCTCTTTTTCTTCCAGATCAAATTGATGAGATATGTGGCTAGCTGAATTTTCTCTCTCCTGCCTGAACCTACAAAAACCCTTCCTGGAACCATTTTCTTCCTGCTTGGATCTTCTCTCTCCTGCCTGAACCTATTTGGACCCTTCATGGACCTTCTCTTTCTTGTCCGAGCTCTACTAGGCTCCTTTGTTGCTTCCCAAAGGTCTATTGGGCTGACCTTCTACTTCCTAGAGGTCTATCAGGGTTCTGTTATCCTGCTTGAGGCCTACCCGAGGATGTCTGAGGCCTGTTGTGGCCTATTGTGGGTGCTAGGAGGAACTAGTAGGTTGCATGTGGCTTGTTGAGGTTTGTTGTGTGTGCCCAGAGGTACTAATAGGCTGCCCTGTCCCTGCTAGGTTCTGTTGAGGCTGTTGGAAGGTGCTATCTGGGTAGCCGAGGGGAGGAAGATGGTTGTCGGAGGAGGAGGACAGCTTCCTGAGATCCTAACCAGCCTGCCCATGTGGAACCAAGCTACCTGTGACCAATCTGTAGCAGCCGAGAAGAAGAGAAGGACTAGGGTGAGGCCCTTGCATGTGTAAAAGAGAAGAAGATGGTTGATATTGTTCTTCACCATGAACTCTAGCTTAGGGTTTGCTGAACAAATGTTGGCTCCCTAGCTAGAATCCTCCATGCTATGGCACAACATCAAAAATGTCTTCACCTTCAACAACCAGTGAAATTATTTTGTGGGAGAAGTAGTAAGATCATGAGAAAGTGTGTATAAATGGAATGGAATGATCTTCTTTTATAGCCTTTGAAGTACCTGTAAGTGGTCAAATACTCAAAAGAACAAAATAAAATTATTTTATTATTTTACCTTTTACTTTTACCTTTAGTGGTACTGAAGGTATTTTTGTACTTTCATTGGCCTTCTTTAAGTGTCATGTGGTCCAAATGTCCTTATGTATTTTTACCTTTACCTTTGGCCTTCTTCAAGTACCATGTGGTCCAAGGGTCCTTATGTATTTTTACCTTTTACCTCTTAGCCTTTACCAGGTGCTCTATGCTCAAAACAAGTGGTCATAGGGTCCTTCAAAACCACTCAAAGAACATCATCATAAACATAGAGAATTACTAATGCTTTTATCTCACACTCCATGTGCCACCAAGATCGGGTACTAAGGTGTCTTAACCTGGGGTAGTTAATCCCTGGAGAAGATCACAAAGCCCATAGATCAAGGGAGGAGTGTCACACATGCCTAGACCCAGTCTAGGGCTTATAGTGTTATCCTGGTAACATACTAGGTTCCTCAACCATACGCTGCATAATTTACCCAAGATCAAAAACTTGGTAACAAACCAAGCGCCTCCATTCTCCCGGAGAATGGCTCTCAGCCCCGGGCTAAGTCCTTAGTATCGGACTAGGTTAAATTCCTATTAACTGACCAGGTGAATCCACTCAAAGAATGGGCACTCATCTCTAGGATGAGTCCCCCATTATTGGACTGGTTCCACATCCTAGTACCTGACCGGATGTCTCCATTCAATAGAATGGTCACTCAGCTCTAGGTTGAGTCCCCCAGTGCTATACTAGTTCCACATCCTGGTCCCTGACCATATGTCCCCATTCTCCTCATAGAATGGCTCTCGATGCTGCATAGGAAAAATCAACAAAGTCATCCTATATCATATATTTTCTTATGCATGTTTCCACCCTTTAATCGTGTTTGATTGGCATAGTTTTTTTTTCCCTTGAAATTAATTTCTAAAACATGAAATGGGGAATGTGCACAATGAAAGTAAAGGCGAGAGTCTCTTGGTGCAAAGAGGAACTTTGAAGAGAAGTGGGGTGATGGTGAACATGGGTGTAGTGCTATACTTTTAAAAGAACCAGGGCAAGAGACAAAACAAGGCTCTAATACTAATTTATGTGTGCATACACAAAATGAAATGTTGAACATAGGAAATTCTCTTATTTTTCTCATACTGGTTCTAGAATATTCTTATTTGGTTATTTATGTTTTCTTGGGCCTCGTTTGCGGAGGTTATAGGCTATAACAGCGAAAAAACTAGGACATAATATATTATCTCACTTCTACTTTATTTTGATCAGTTTACAAATGTTATCTATGTAAAATTCTGTTGCAAAATCTCAATTTCTCCCAATTTTTTTTAGTTTCCCCGATTTTTCAAGTTGTTGATTTTTTCAATTCTGAGTTTATGCTTGCCACGTTTTTGGTGATTTTTTCTTGACAATCCGAGTGGATGATCTTCAACATATTTTTTTTTTTTTTTAACAAAAACAATTATTTTATTAGAGGAGGCTCAGCTAAAAACCGCTGATCAAAGATACAAAAAACCACTAATAGACTCCATCTTTAGAAAATGGTCAATTATGGTGGAATTTCCAGACTAATCCTCGAGTTTACCATGAGTTCATAACACCCTAAATCTATGAATTTATTAGCTGCTTCATCCGCATTCTTATTCAGCTCCCTAAGAACGTGGAAGAATTCAATCTTCCTAATGCTTTTAGCCATATACCTGATTCTTTTTAACAATCCTTCCAGCCTCTCATTTTTCCCCCTTCTTCC
>LPNX010087629.1:65009-82646 GCA_001517045.1 Pseudotsuga menziesii
ATTTTAAGATCTTCCGTTCCTTTAACCAATTCTCGAACTGGACTTTATCCATTCAAATTTCCCATTCTTCCTTTTTGATGACCGCTGTACTATTCTTTACCTGAATTTTGAAACTTTGCATCCACTTTTTTTCTTTACTGGTCAGCTCAGCTTTATTAGACGGGATCGTGGATCTACTCACCACCTCACCCAGAAGAGCGTTAATTATTACAATTAACTTCCACGCTGGTTGGTGCCGGTTCTGGAAAATTCTCTGATTTCTTTCTTTCCAGACGCACCAGCAAACAATTTTAGCTAGTTTCTACCAGCATGCTCTCAGCCCATTCTTCTTAGTTAACTCACCTTTGTACATTTTTTCCCAGTGAATGAAGAATTCCTGGTTACTCCCATTCCAATGAAAACCTGCATCTTCATTCTGCACTATTCCATTCCAGATTGATATAGTATATGGGCAATTGAAAAATAAATGAGAGATAGTTTCAGTATTTGCAACACACAGTGGGCAGCGAAATGGACCTGCGTGCCCCCTTCTCTCCAAATTTTCACCTGTTAGCAATCGCTGGTGTAATAAAATCCAAATAAACGCATCAATTTTTGGCAATGTCTTATTATTCCAGTTATGTGTCCAGATCGCTGGGTTCACTGGCACGTTGACTGAAGCAGCATACTGGTTGATCCCTTCTGCAATCGTGTAGAAGCCAGAATTGCCCCAGCCACGCCTGTCTTTCACGTTGATGGCAATTGGTGCTATCCCGGCCAGATGGTGACTCAGCATTTTCTCCTCATTCTTCAGCGCAGGGGGACAATCAGGCAGCTTCCACTCTGTCCAACGATAAGGGGAATTCAATTCCCAGTTGGAGATGCTCCACAGCGTGACCATATCTCTCTCCTCCATCCATGCTTGCAGGCGCGGCAGACAAGGAGGAATTTTCCCAAGGATCGTATCCTGCCAGAAATTAATGGCTTTACCATTACCTGGTAACCAGTGCAGCCTTTCAATGAAGTAAGGCAGCGATTTTTTACATAACTTGAAGATGGATGATCCCGTTTTGCTCACGTGTTCTCCTTCTAAACATCTTAGTCTATCTCCTGGAAAGTATTTGTTTTTGAGGACTTTACTACACCAGGTCGGCTTTGGGTCAAGAATGTTCCAGAGTATTTTGGCCCCGATGGCCAGGTTCTGAGCTTTGGGATCTCTGATCTGGAGGCCTCCTTGGTTCCTTGGTAACTTAATAGTGTTCCAGCTGATCAGTGCATATTTTTTGCCATCCCCTTTTTTCCCTCCATTCCATAGGAAAGCTTTCATTAATCCTTCAATTTGGCTTATGACTTTGGCAGGAGCTAGGAGCAGAGAACATTGATAGGGTAAATAGATGTTCAGGACAGCTTTGACTAAGACCACCTTCCCCGCCAGATTCAACCAAACATTCCCCCAGCCTGTTATTTTCCTTTTGATCTTTTCAACAATGGGAGTCCAGTCTGATGACTTAGATTTAGATTTAACTATAGGTACCCCTAGGTATTTGAAGGAATCCCAGTTTGCAGCTCCATTCATATTTATGGTTCGAGTTATAGCTAACATTTCCCTTGGATTAATATTCCATCCGTAGATCTGGCTCTTCCGGAGATTAATTTTACTTCCAGAGGCCTGGCAATAACGGTTCAGTTCTTTCTTGAACCAGTGAGCAATAATCTGACTAGCCCCTCCCATTAGGATAGTATCATCAGCAAACTGTGAGTGGTTAATGTCTTTAGTTCCTCTCGCCAGCCGAATGCCGGGGAGTTCTTGCCCTAGTCTGGCATGTTCCAGTTGGAAACTGAGTACCGAAGCCTGAATAGCGTAAAGGAGAGGCGAGAGTGGGCATCCTTGCCTCAGACCTCTCGTAGCTTGGAAGAATGGGGCAGCTCTGCCATTGATGAGGGGATCTATCCAGGGCTTACTGATGCACGCTTGGACCCAGGAGACGAATTTGGGGGAAAATCCAAATCTCAGCATTACTTGGAGGAGAAAATGATGGCTGACTCTGTCAAACGCATTAGCCAGATCAATTTTCACCGCCATTCCTTTATCTTCGTTCTTCTGGCTGGAGTGTATGGCTTCCTGTACTAGGATAATGTTATCCCAAATCTTCCTTCCTTTAATGAACCCCCCTTGGTTCTCCGGGATAATTCCTGGCAGAATAAGCTTTAATCTGGTGGCCATGATCTTCGTGATGATTTTATAGCCAATATTACACAGAGATATTGGGCGGAACCTGTCAAAGTTCTTGGTGTCTTTCTCCTTGGGAATGAGGGCCAAGAAGGCTGAGTTCGTACTTCCTCCGATCTTGGTGCACTCCTGGGACTTTCTGACCATTTTTAACAGATCTGTTTTAACAATATTCCAGCAGGTTCTGATGAAATTCACGTTGAACCCGTCAGGACCGGGGGCTCGATCCTCCTCCATGGCATCGATGGCTTCTCTGAGCTCATCCAGCGTAATGGTTCTATTAAGGAGATCGTTGTCATTGCTTGTGACTGCGCAGGGGACAGGATTAAGCAGCTGGGCGTCGCTGGCTATGGGATGATCAGTGAGCAGCTCGCTGAAAAATTTAGACGCCTCTTCCTTGATGTCATCAAATTGGTTAATGATCTGATCATTTACTTTGATTTCAGAAACATTATTCATGCTTTTCCTGGCCTCTGTCGACTTATGGAAGAAACTGGAGTTTGTATCGCCATCTTTTAACCATTTAATTCTTGATTTGGTGCGCCACCATTCAGCCTATTGCTTGCAGGCCGCATGGAGGTTTAAGTGCAGGTTTGTTTCCAATTGGATATCGATAGTGGTCACTACCTTGTCTTCCATTTCAGCCTGGTGCACCCCCAGCGCTTGGGCAGCATGAAGTTTAGATTCATTTGGCTTTGGGAGCGATTTGGCCCAGAATTTCAGAATTTTTTTAAGTCTCCTCAGCTTCTCCTCCCAGACAAAGAAGGGGGAGCCTGTGACCGGGTAGATCCAAGATCCTGCTACTAATTTTAAAAAATCCTCATGCTTGGCCCACATAGAGTTGAATCTAAACGGGATTGGGCCCAAATTTTTTTCTTGCTCCATTTCCAAAAGGATGGGCTTATGGTCAGAGCCGCCAAAGGGAAGAATTTTAGAGGAGATAATCAGGCCTAGCAGGAGGAAGTTGTCCTGAATCAGGAAATGGTCGAGTCTGGCCGCAATGTGCCCAGGACCGAACCTCCTATTGGTCCAGGTATATTTCCCTGACGCTGGTTTGATGTCGATGAGGTTCCAGGTCATAATGAGATCTTCCACCATGTCAATGATGGGGTCTCTATATCTAGAGCCTCCTCTCTTTTCATTCAGATTGAGGGTGATATTCAGGTCCCCGGCCAGAATAACATTACCCTGCAGATTAGATCGTTCTTCACGGAGAAGATTCCAGCAATTTATTTTTTCACCATAAGAGTTAGGTGCGTAGATGTTAAAAATACTTACCGTGGAGTTGGTGTATTTTTGATTCAGCACTGTGAGGATCCAGTGGTTTCTGATTCTGATGTCCTTAACTTCGTATTTACTATCATCCCAGAGGGTTCCTATACCCCCGGAAGCTCCCCTAGAGCTTAAAGCGGCAGTTCCATTTTTTTTCCAAAACTTTTTACTAATTTGGAGGAATGCAGTCTCCTCCAGCTTTGTTTCCTGGATCAGCAAGATGTCGGGGTGATGTAGGGATATTAGATCTAGCATAGCTTCTTCCTTACCTTTACTACCGAGACCTATGCAATTCCAGGAAATTACCTTCATTACTTACTTTTGTCATTTGCGGGCGTCCCTTTTGAGGCATGCCCGTGCTGGCGGGTGTTTCTAGGATTTTTCAGCAGTTTTTCCAAGGTTTGCTGGGACCCTTCCAGCTTGTCCTTGTAGGATGCTCACTCTCTTTCTTCTTTTCTAGTCTTCCTCCCTTTTGTTTTATGCATTCTTGGAGTTATAATTTCGATTTCCCCTTCTTCTTCCTCTTCTTCCTCCGAGTCCGGATCTTCCTCCGATTTCCCGTGGCTTTCCCCTTCTTTAGTTTCAGCTGTATCTTCCTCGTTATCTCTCCCTTGGTCCGAGATGACTATTTCCAACTCTTTAGTTTTCTCCATGCTAGCTCTATCTTCTATTTCAGCAGATTCCTCCCTTGCTTCCACTGATTCTTTAGACCTTGAGGCCTCTTGGGATTTTCCAGGTGGATTAGCTCCACTTCCCTCGCCTTTCTTGGTGCCTCCTCCTGCTTGTGTTCTTGGTCTGGTCCTATTCACCCTGTGCCATCCTTCCCCCTTCTCTTGCTAGTTTTCCGGAGATTTGGGGCAGTTTCGGAGGAAGTGCCCGTACTCATGGCATCCTCTACATTTGAAGGGGAGTTGCTCGTAGTCCAATTTTTGGATATGAGACGAGTTCCCCACCGTGAGATTTACTGCTTCTGGCAACCCAGCTTCAAGATCGACCTCCACGTAGAGGCGAGCGCATGCATATTGATCCTTTGGGCTGGCCATATCGATATATTTCCCCAGGGCGTTCCCGATAGTCTGTAGAGATTTAGGGTTCCAGCAGTGCATAGGGAGGTTGGGCAGTCTGACCCAGACTGGGACAGCTTTTGGGATGTCAGCTTCAGGGTCGAAATCCGGTGTCCAGCCGTTAAGGTACAGGCCTTGCGGCCCCATGAAGTAGGTCCCATTTCTGAAGATTAGGTCTTTGTCATCTTTGGATTCGAAATCAAAGAGGAAGTATCCCCTGCCTACGGAGTAATATGCAACATTTTTTGTGATTAACGGTCGCCAGTTCCTTTGAACCCAGCTATCAGTGGTTTTAGGGGAGGGCCATAGCCCTGTGAACTGCCCGATCAGAGCGCGGTCTGCTAGTGACGGGGCAACCCGGATTGTTTCCTCCAGTGGGAGAGCAACCACCGGCACATCTTCTATTCTCTTGACGAATTTCGGGAGTTCTCTTTTACTAGCTCTGTTGACAGTATTTGATATAAGCTTTTCGAAGGCTTCGGATCTATTAGGCAGAGGGTCCCCACCAGTCTCCTCGGCCATCTTGGAGCTCCACCTCAGAGCATGGAGGTCACCAAAGCTCTGCCAAACCAATACAGCTCAAGGCTGAGCATGCATGCAGATCCCTCCACGCCAAGCACACAGCCCCACAAAGAAAGAACACAATCTGGTAGAGATGGACCAGCTTCACGCCTGGGCAAGGAGCCCCACGCCTACAACACGTCCTCGTCCTCAACGCCCTCGATTTTCAGATCCCATCCTCGTCCTCCAATTTCTCATGCAGAGTTCAAAATCGGCCATCTTCAACATATTTTTTTGATGACAAGTTTTGTAACATTATTTTTTTATTATTGAAACAATTAATTTGTATTGAGTAAAGAGCTGTCACTTTACCTGAATAGTAGGGAAGTGCAAAATAATAAAGGGTCTCTATCCATATAGATGACTCCTCTCCTCAAAATGAGATAGGGAGAAACTAAATAAAGAACATCCTTTTGTTGCTTACATTTCTCCCAGATCTTGAAGTGCCTATATTCAATGCAACAATGCAATTTTCATGTTTAAAACAACAAGGGATGGGTGATTTTCTTCACTCACAATCCTTCCAATGGGACAAATTTTCCCTTCTATTACACTAATTATCAATTCTAGATACTCCACATATAATTTGAAACATTAAAGATGAGAACAAAGAACCACACATACAAGTGGAGAAAAAATCATTCACACTTCAAAATTGCTCCATAACGATATGTCAATTAGGGCCTAAACTCCAAAAAGAGATAACTTCCAAAACCTGACCATGAGATCAAATGAGGAAGAGGCTCTATTTATATAGGAGAGTAGCTCAACTGCCTTTACAATATAATATTCATTAATTCCTATATCTAGCCTAGGGTGGAAGAAGTTCAGCGGTCATCCCACTAGGCTCCAATTTCCAAAGGCTATTGAAAGGAGACTTCTCCAACAAGAATGTTCCCACACAGAAGTCCAGCCAAGCAAACGATGTCCACATGAAATTTTGCAACTAATCAGGATCTTCAATATGTACAACATCCTCCATCAGCTTGGCTTGTCCAAGAGGAATATGTCTACATGCAACTGACACTACCTAGCTCCATGAAGATGGTCCATAAAATATGAAGTGGACAATAAAAATACAATGCTCCATGACAGCTCCAAAGTATCCTAAAAATGTGATATAAGATGACATCAAAGAGCTGAAGGCTAGGAAAAAAAAGAAAGGATAAGACTTAGGTCTAGGGTTTGACCCCTAAGACCTCTTCCAAATGCAAAACAACTCCCTCAAATTGTTCATAACTCCATAAAAAAATCATCAAATGGAAAGGTAACCCCATCCTAATCTCAAGCGGTGCCTCCACAATATTCCTCTAGGTGGTGACCTCTCCAAAAGGTATATATATATCTCAAATATGACCAAGGCAACACCTAGAGGTTGGGCGTTGTTCTTGAAGGATAAAGGATGCATAAATAATAGGTATACATAGCTGAAATGTTGTACCAAACTCTCAGACCTATCGAAACTACCTCCAAAGGTACCCTAAGTCATCTCCAAAGACTGGCCACATTCTCAGATTTGAAGGAATTGTTGTTTCAAAGGAATCTTTTAGGGCTGCTATGTACATGAAACACCCTTATTTTCTCCTTTCTTCGGTTGTTCTTCATATTTTACATACTCAGGAAGGACGTTTAGGGATGCTGTTACAGTATATTATCATACTTTCTACCCAAATATGATAATTATGATTGTTCATTGCTACTTGGAGGGTGAAACAGTGCAGAGGTTGCCTAGAGATGCCCTTTTTTTGCTGCTCCTATCCACAGACTACCTAGATAGTGCCCATAATTGGAAATATGGCTGAATGAGGACATGCACAGTCCTAAATTGCACCTATAACACACCAAACTGCTTCTTAGTGTTTGTTTACTAATGTTTTATTGTACCCATACCTGAATATAAGACTCTCTCACAGCTGCCTTCATGCCGAGATTTACTGGTTTACCATAAACTTGCCCTTTTTTCACTACATGATGCCTAGGATGTAAGGTTTGATGCCCATAATTCATTTTAATTGTCTTATGAAGGTATGAATCTCAACACATCATAACTCCAACTTTTCATTGAACTACCTTGAAATACAAAACTTGAACATACATAGGCATATGACCTGTAGTGTTGGATCCTTCTGTAACCACCCTAATGGCTATGTTTCAGGATGTACAGTGTTCATCAAAACTTTATATTGCATCCAAGACGTAGAGATCAAGTTCTTTTCACTATCGCAATATAAAAGAGCATCTACCATTATATTCTTTCTTTGCATATTTACATGGAACAACTTCTCCCTTTTCGCATCTAAGGACCTTTTCTCAACAACAAAAATTGACTTGTGCACTTCAGTTGAGGGTTTGTTTTCAACAATATTACCGTTTTCTACACTTACAAATTTTGATTGAACCATGAATGAAACTCTATCATTAAAGTGTGATTCTTCATTAACTTTTTGACCTTCATCTTTCTTAAGCTGGGTTTTCCATAATATTTTTCCAATTCTGTTGTTGTGAAGAAGCCTGAGATTCAAATATTAACAATGATCCCTGTCACGATTGTTTTTTTGCAATGATTACAAAGCAATTCCCTTTATGTGGCCATTGACAAAATTCTTTCTCTTTTATTGCTTCCCTTTTCCTCCTTGGGTTTGCTTGCCTTTTGTCTTGGAAGAACTTGTTCCATTAGTTGACTTCTTGTCATGATTGTCTTCTATGTACATGGATTTCTTGAAAACCTCATTGAGATTCTTGACCTCAATAAGAAATATTTTTTGATTTGACTATAGAACCCATTGATGTACTTCATTAACATCTTCCTATCAAATTGGTTGATACCCAGTTGGATGCATTTTTTTTTTAGCTTTGTCGTATATTATGGAACTCCTTGTCCTTGTCTCTAGCTAAGATGATGCCACTTAAACTCCTATTCTTCTTCCTGCCCCATAGGAAAGAATAGGTTCATCACAAGATTCTTGATCTCCCCAGTTTGCAATGTGCCTTGCTTGGTAAGAGACTTTTCTTAACACAAGATTTCTCACCATAGAATGCATAACCCTCCATATCTAGTTAGAGAAATAAATTTTCTTGGCATATGTGTCTCTATAACTATTGAAATAGACCTTTAGATGTATCAACCAATTGGTTAGTTGACAAGGGTTCATATGGTCATCATAATGTTTAATCTTCCCCTTATATTTGACTTTTAACGAGCTGTTGGAAGTTTGAGGGTCATATCCCCAATGAAGTTGTCTTCCACTTTATCTTGGGATTGTCTATTTTCTCCTTGTCATTTTCATAGGACTTCACTTCTCAATGGTTGGTTGTCTGCCAATGCATAGACCAAATCCTAAAACAGTTTTGCAATACCCTCTAGTTGTGACTCCAATTTTTTGAACCTTGCTTGGCTCTCATCTATCTCACAGTCATCTTCCATTTCTGGTTGAATTGAAGCCTAAGTATGTAGAAATTGCAAATAAGGAAATCTTTCTAAATAAATATGTACTTAACCCAATTCAGAAATTTCGCCTCACTTTATTGAGGTCATGGATTTATCACATATAACTTTCAGCCTCAGGGATGAACTCAAATATTCAGATATACACCTGCAAATATGTCATATCTATTCACCACTGATTTAGTCAAGCACAAAGAGATAAACACTGCCAAATACTTCAACACTAGTGAGTCTGGTTACACCAAAATGTGACCCTTTAGTCAAATACATAGTAAAGTTAACATTGTGATTTCTCCACACCATGATTTCTCTCAATCAAATACATGTATTAAAATTCAAACTATTATTATGGTCAAAGAGATTGGATTTATGGGGAAAGAATGAGGATTTTTTCCATAGTGAGAGTGTCTAGCTTATGAGGTTGATTTAGTGTCAGTAGGATTTAACGAAATGGGACTTAAAGAGCTTCCAGAAGTTTCTTAACTCCTATTTACTAAATGTGCTTTGTTTGACCATAACTTGTTGAAAATATTCTTTGACTTTGATGGTAATAAAAATATACCTCTTGCTTTGGTATTTTTGACTGATTTATGTTGCATGTTAGCTCCTTCTAGAAGGTAAGCATCCAATGGCCCACATAGGCTATCATTAGAAGGTAAATAGAATCCTTGTTATGGCATCCCAAAATACTTTGCAAGTCATAACAATGGTCTTCAAAAGTTTCACCTCCAATTTTACTCAACTATAGGAGACCACAAAATCTCTCTGATGTTAAATAATAGAAAACTGGAAATCATAGTGATATAGGTTGTCCTCATCCTTGGATTCTGATACAACTGATAAAGGTGTTGGACATGCACCTTTATCATCTCTTCATGTCTGCCAAACATTGTTGTTGGGGAACATGCCCTGGTTGGTTTCACTTGCTTCTAGAGGATAAGAATGAGCCTGGTACCTTGTGATTGTCATGGAAATCAGCTCCAAAGAGTACAATGTGCCCTTTTTACTGAGATCAATATGTCTTCAAAAGTTGCATCTCATTCATAGTTTGGTCGTCCTTCTTAGTTGAAAATTGAACCTTCTAGATGGAATTACACCTACAATGAGATCAAGTCAGGTTGTGTGAATGAAGACAAGTTCATGATTTGTCATTTTAGATTTATTTCTTGGTTTGAACAAGTCCCCTTATCCCTAGATCAAACCTTAAACTACAAGTATATCTTCCTACAGGTGGACTGACCCTCACAAATGATGAAATAGGTCCCCTTCTAAGGCTGTGATTCCTCTAATCACCTATACTTTTCAATGGACAATTGTCAAATTAAGGGTTTACTTGTTTTGGCCTCCAAATCTGAATTGTTTCTTGACTTGGATGGTTGTTTAAACCACCCTTATTTTTTTATCTTTCACAATATTTTTAGATGAATGCCCAGACCTTATAAAACATTTTGGGGTTGTTTCTTTCCCAGACCTTATAAAAATTTTGTCTCTGCTGCTGCGACTTACTTTTATCAATTTTAGGGCTACAACAAACCAAGCATCCTTAGAACATGCCTAGATTTTTTTTACATTACTCCCTGAAAGCCCAAACAGTCCTAAAAGGTGCCCAGAACTGTTTCTCTTGTTGTTTCCAGTAGATCAAGATGAACCCAGAATTGATAATCAAGGTTATTTGCAGTTGGTTCCAACCTAGAATCACCTCAAAACTAGCTAGAACTGTCTGGACAGTTTCCTAACTTATAATTTAATCCTCTCTTGTTGTTGCAAATATATTAGAATACCTTTATTTCTAAGCATGTTCAGATACATCCATGTTGACCCTCCGCTACTGCACAAACTTTCCCAGTTTTTCTCAGATTAGCCACTACAGGGATGGAATGAATTCAACCGGAGCTAGGGCATCGTCAAACTCAGCCAAATGTTATCCTGAACCATGTCACTCCTTTAAGAGTGTGATTAAGATCACACATGGACACCCATGCAAAATGGGGGGTGACGATTCCCACATGTCTCTGACATGAAGATAAAGCCTCCTTCAGCTCCAATATCCCCTGGAGAAAAATGTAGCATGTGGTGAATCTTGTATCAAATAGTTCAAGTAATTCCACTTTGGAAAACTTGGGGTAGATGGATGATGACTAGTGAAAGTTACATATGAAGTTTGAACTTTGCATCCACTTTCAAATATGTTGGTCATTTCAATCAAGTTCATTATTGTCTTTTAGTGCATCGTTGATTCAATAAATTCACAACAAATGGTTTCCAAAAAATATGCCTTTATTATTTTTGGTCCATCAATCTTACTATTTTGCAAACATAGATTGCATCTGTGATAATTTGGATGACATTTGATAGACTCACCTTTGTAATGGCCTCACATAATTGGTCCTTCAATAACATTGTGTTTTGTTTACTAGAACAATTGATTTCTCTTTGAAAGTAGTCACTGGATATGGAAGAGACAATAATGCTCAATGATGGATGATTTCGACAGCCAATCCAACCATCCATCATAGTGGAGCAACCATCCACACTCCATGCACCATTGATTTCTCAAGGTGTGCTTTCTTTTGCTCAACCAAAATGGTTCAAAGCTTCTCATAATGAGGTGGCTTACAGTGTGTCTACCCATCATGAAAGTCATTTATTGTTTGTTCAAATATGATGAATGGGATGCATGGAAAGGGATTCCTAATGCAAGAATGAATCTTGTTATTACAAGATCAACAACCTCTCTACCCCTTCACATCAAACACATAAAAATACCACCAGTCTAAACTCTCTTATGTGATGATCCTGGAATACTTTTGGAAGACTTTGAACACACATGTTCATCACCAAAATATTTATCATCAAATGGAATTGGTTCACCCATGGGATGCCAATGGAGATCTGCATTCAGCAAAGAGGTACAGGGAAATGCTAGTAAGAGTAAGAAATTATGACAGTGGACTATTTTGCGTAGACACTTCCTTGTCAGGAAAGGACATCCTGGACATTTTGAGAAGGAATTTTGAGTTGTTGTCAACTCTAAAAATGGTGTGGAATGGTTTTCCCTTACCCCCACCTTGGTCTAATGAGGGTAGGCACTAGTAGGTAGTGGGGAGGTGCTTATTTATGAATGTAGGTGCCTTATAGGAAATAGGCTGGGAAGGATGTTGGACAGAGACGATAATACCTTCACTCTGAATAATACTTTGATGGTCATGGTCTGTGTGTGTGAGTGATTTCCTTTTGGTGTTCAACCTGTGTGGACATACCCTTTTTTTACACCATAGTAGCATAAGTGTTCATGGATAATATATTTAAACTCATGAAGAAATCTTGTGTGACCCCAACAAATAAAAATAGCAGAGGCCTTAAGAAAGATCATGGGTAGTCTAGCTCAGAGAAGTTTAACCAAGGGCAATTAGCTAAGCACTTGTCTGTTTGCAAGCATGAGAAAGTTTCCCCTATAAAATCTAGCACTGAACCTTCATCAGAAAAGGTGTCAGGTTCATCAAAATTTAAGGTGAAGATAAACAGTACTGCAACAGTAAGACTGGATGGTGTATCACTATCTATAGAGTTGCATTTGGAAAAAGAAAACAAGCTTAGACAAGTGTAAGTATTATATTAATTCAATTGTGTTTCAAATTACAATTTTATTCCTTTTGTTGTTATATTTAGATGACCACTTATTAATTTTCATATTGTCCTTCCTTTGTTGTTCTTATCATTTTGGCTTATGTTATAGGTATGATGTTGCAAATGAAGTAAAATTCAGAACTATGTCAAATGATTCTGACATTTCTACCCCATCTATATCTATGAAGAATCTTATAGCGGTTGCACAAGATAAGCGAGAACAAGCACGTTCTACAGCTCTTCCATATTCTGTTTCAATTGAAGAAACTGAGAATTCTATTCCGTTTATTTCTAGTCCTTCACCAATCAAAGGGTGTAGTTCAGATCACATTTCACCACTCCAACTTAACTTAGATGATGAGGCAAATGAGGATACAAAGGATGCCATTTCCCATACAGAATCAAGAAGTCCGAGAGCTAATGTGCAGCAGTGGGGTCTGCCAAATACGATGGATCTAGAATCAAGTGAAGAGGTAAAATAAGCTTAGAGCGAAAATCGATTAGAGGGACACTTAGTGGGGATACAGAAGCAACAATTGTGAGGGACACTTTTGAAGGAATTCTAGAGACGATGTCAAGGACGAAGGAAAGTATTGGAAGAGCATTGTGTTATGCTGTTGACAGTGCAACATATATCCTTGCTGGTGAGATAAGCTTGATATATGTTATTTTCTAGTATGGTAAACAAGCAAATCATTTTATTTTTGCTTACTGTGGTATTTTCACTTTTGGAAAATTAATGATGAAAATTTTCAAGGATTAGAGTGAAGAATGAAAATATTGTATGTGGATCATTTCTACATTCTTAGTGACTTATGAGAACCATACACATCGGGTATTTTTCCTTGCATTAACTTATTTGTTAATGTCTTTTTAGTTAGAACTTGAAACCTCTTACATGTGGATGTGGATACTATATCAAAAGACCAAACTGGTGTCTTCATAAAGATGCACAGTATCACCTTCCATTCTCTACTACCCAATGGTTTCTTGTTGGCCATGGGATTTACGTATCATCCCTGGAATTGATTGTCTTGGATTAACTGAGCACAACAAAATATGGAAAGGCTATAGGATTACACTCACATTCTAATATCTATAATGTGTTTTTTTTCTAAACCACTCTACAATATTAGGATCCAAGTAAAACTCGGCTACCTATTCTGCACGATGACTTGCATTGATTTAGAGACCAAAACAGGATCCCTCTAGATGATAGATCTCATTTTCCTCTTGCTCAAATTCTATCTTTTTTTGTTGAAATATTTTTTCAAGCTTATGTTCTTTTTTCTTATTTATGTGTGAAGACTTTTTGTTTTGATCTTTTTAATTGGTCGGGTTAGGTTCTTGAGTTAGATTAGGTTTTTAGCTTTATTATTGGGATGGTTTGGTTAAATTGGGGCCAATAGCTTCCTAAGGGTCTATTTTTATTTAGGTAATAATGAATATGGCAGTGGGGATGTTCATATGTCCTCTGTATGCTAGTGTCACTGATATAATTTGGAGACATACCCTCACATTTCCAAATCTCTGGACTATTAGGAATGCAGGAAACTTAGTCCTTTTCTGATTTTGCCCTAATTTTTTTTACTGAGAGAAGCTAGGTGCATTCTACTGTACAACATTGAAGAGATTGTAACGTTGCCCCATTTTTCCATCCGATTTTGTTGAATATAATATTTAATACAAAATGATTAATAAATTTAATCTTGATTAAGAAAAAATATTTCTCAAATCTTTTTCTACCAAGAATTAAATCTTTATATTTGAAATTTCAAGTGAAATCAAAATATACATCAATATCCCTGGAAAGGCCTTGTAGCATGTATTTTGGTCCTTGTACAAAAAATGCAACTTTGAAAATCACTGCATTTGTCCTATGTGCAATTATGCACATTCTCCTAGGGTCCTTTGAAACAACCTTTCTTCTCATAAAAAGATCCTTTCAGATCCACTTCTATTACAAAAACCAAAAATCAAGAAGCTACTAAGATTCCACTGTCGGGATTCTACACTGGAAATAACTAATAAAGAGACAAATCCATACTGGAAATTTGAGCCCCCTCTCAGAATTCCTGAATAGTTAGGGACCCCACCTGCATTGGCATAACCTCTTTAGAGCTGGTCAAATCTTGTATTGAATTCTCTTTATATATTTATTATTGGCAAATGAATTCTCATCAAAATATTGTTTAATCTCCAGCAACAAATTCATTATTGGAGCTATAATAGAATATTCCCAAATCTTCATCTTCTATGTGCCCAGTACATCAAAAAATTGGAATCTCTTTAGGCCTGCAAATGTTTACATTATTTTTTCTTTTCTACCTTCATCAGAATTCAAACCATAAAACCCAGCTCTATTGTTTGTCCCTTGTTCTGCAACATACTTCAAAGGAAAATAATGAGAAGAATTAATGCACAGATTGGACCCTTCCACGCACATTCCTAGATGTCCTTGACAAGATTTATTGTAGAAACCCCAAGCTTTTTCATGATCAATGCTAGATTTGCTTTCTCTAGAATTCTCTGATATTTTTCTTTTAAAGGATTTCGACAGCCTTTAAAGGAGGCCCGAATTTTATGGGCTTCCTGGGCTGTATTTAGTTTTGTTCCTTGAAAATTTATACTATTTTTCAAAAGCCACAATGCAAGGCTAAACCTTGAAAGATTTTTCAAATTTATCAGATATCCATTAGAAAAAAACAATCAACCAAATTTGAGTGATCCCATTTGTTTGTTCCAAAAATAGTTGTAACAATTCCTTCCAGACATCCTGAGATAAAGGACAATAGACCAATACATGATCCATTGTTTCCTCACTACATTTACACGAGATGCACCTGTCAGGGGCCCAAGACCATTCAAATTCCTTTTTTGTCCATTGTCCCATGCAATCCAAAGAAATAGCCTTGATTTGGGAGGACTTTCCAAATTCCTAACAATTTTATATCACCAAACTATTTCTTTTGACTGCAATTCCTCTACCCTTGATGAGTATCCCAGTTTGGTTGTATACTCACATGTTTCTTTATTTTTAGACCATTTAATTATGTCCTCTGTATTTTCTCCTTGAAGGTTCAATGCTTCTGGTGATTTCCAATCTTGAGACGATGCATTATATCCATTAGGAATTGCTAACTCTTTCAGAAATAATATTCCAAATTAATGAAATCAGTAATAAGAGCTTCTGACATATCACATATTGAAAGAAGAGGAATTTAAAGCAATTTTTATTAGAAGGCATATGATGTGTGTGTGTGTGTAAGCACACCAACGTAGATCCATATTAACTTCATATATTTTAACCAAAGAGAGATTTGCATTTTAGTTTTTGGATCCCTATCGGTGCATAATAGATCTGAAGTTAAGATGGATCTATGCTGGTTATGATATAGCTGTATCATTTGAAACATTTAGTGTAATTTGTACCTTTTTTCTCCAAGGAAATCGTCGCAGGGAATACAAGGGGATGTTTTCCCACTTTTAAAGATGGAATACATAGTAAGCTTGTAGGCATAGACTAGTGCTCCTCACCCAAGGGGATTCAAACTAGGCACCTGCTGGCATGGGACTAGCCAAATGCCCAATAACATACATTGGTGACCACTGAGAACTGGATGGGCTAACCTCTTGGGCTATGTGTACTTTGTAGCTAATGGGTATTTAGCTTATTATTTTATAGAAAATAGAAAGCACTCCATGGTATTATTCTAATGTTGATTCTCGAGATGTAAAATATTCTTGCTGTCCTAAATCAAAGAAGGCATAGTTTCACTGCAAATTATGTTCCAAAATATTAAATCTCTAATTTATGATACATTTGATAAAGTCGCATGGAGCTCATATTAGCTTTTTCTATTTTCATGGAGTGATTTATTTCTTGCCATTACTTTGGTGAATACCCTTTCTGAAAGATTGGGTGAAATTTCATAATGTTCAATGCAGTAAATCTACAATTTGACCACCTTGTAATAAATTGGATCACCATTGACATCTTAGTGTCTACTGGATGGGTGCATGTTTGGAAGGTGTACAAGTATGTTTTTGTTCACTTCAATCTAAATTCTAGAAATGATAATAATAAAAAATATTACATAATATCCACTATGATGTTTTGGCCATTGTGTTACAATCATCGAAACCCCATTTTGACAATATAATATCTTGATACATGTAATCAATGTCCAAACCCCACAGGTACATGTAATTCTTCTAATTGGGTTTCTTCCTTATTTCGTTCATGATGCTAGTTCATATGTTGTCAGCTTTTAATTGTCTGATTCATGTGGTAGGAAATCCATGCAGTGGATGGATTATGCTAGATATTCTAAGACTATTCTAATAAAATCTTGCATCCAAGTAACTAATCATGCTTGACCTTTACATAAATTCTTTGGGAACCTGCCCTTTTTTTACTAATTTAGTTGGATTCTTTCAGAGTATTAGTGAGCTATGACTAATTGCTTAAGATAATAACATTTCTCCATGGGGACATGTCCCCAAGGGTTTGGAACGTGTTTCCCATTTTTCCTGCATCCCCGGGACAGAGGAATGGTGGGAGAAACGTTTCCATGTTTATCTTTGGGTGAATCTCAAAGAAAGGCATGCATAAATGTTTTCCCCTACTGCGAACCTCGTATCTTCATGGGAAAACTTGGAGGGGACTTCTTGATGTCCCTCACGAAAATTTGAAACTCCTAGATGTCTCTCACCAAACTCTGAAACTCATTGATTGAGTCTTTTTTACTCTTATCTATTTTTAAGCAATCTTATTTTACTATTTAGTATCTTAATGTCTTTGACTTTAGTGTTTAATAATTTTGAATTTATTGCATATCTATTTAAAAGTTAAATAGATATTAAATCTATAGATTCAACAAATCTATAGAGCTCCAAAACACATTTAATTGTTTTTACTTTGTGTGTTGTATAGTGGCATGACCATAATCAAGCAAACTGAGTGTCTACATGGGTGGCATAATATTCTTCTTTTTAATTGCCAACTTGAGGTCAATTGGATGCATAATTATATGTTTCAGAGTCTAATTGTGAATTTCCAAGCATACATCTACATTATCTTAATTACATCATAGGATTTGATGTGGTTAGCATATATATAAAGAAGCTCAAAGTCATACGACTTAAAGTGGTTAGCATATGATTTGAAGTGGTTAGCATATATCTAAATAAGGTAAGAGCCATTCAAACTACTTTCTTAGGTCTCTCGAGTTAGAAACAATGTTGGGATTATTATTCTTTTCTTAGAATTACAAATGATGCAATCTTGGTGTTAATATTGCCCCTTTCCCCAATTCTTAAAGGGTTCTAGCTCAATGGTAGAGCACCTGCTTTATAAGCAGGAGGTTGAAGGTTCGATTCCTTCGTGCCCTAATGATATTGCAATATTGATGTTTTAAATAAAATATATTTTATTATGATTTATTATGGCTACGAGG
>LPNX010087629.1:87154-100069 GCA_001517045.1 Pseudotsuga menziesii
TTTAAGAGTTTGTTGAAACATAATGTGGGGAACATTTTTTTTTAAATTAATTTGAAACATAAATATTAAATTTTGGTGATACAGGTAAAAATTATTTAATATAAACTTCCAAAAACATTTTATCTTTAGTTGTTTTGATCTTAAAAAAACTACATTTATCTTAATTTATTCATCTATTCAAGTTCTTAAGTGCCATTCACAAATTGGATTATATAGCTTTTTCAACAAATTTAATAAAGAAATATTAACTTGACCAAATTATAAATATTATTCAAAATTCTTTATAATATTAAATATAAAAATGTTGAGACATTTTAAAATATCTCCATACAAAACAAAAAAAATGGTTTAAATAATTCTTATCCACTAATTGAATTTGCAACAGATGTGACATGCCCCAATTTTTCTTAAAAGTTGATGATTTGGTAACATGAACTGGAATCATGTGTTAAAAAACACCACTAATTTTAAATAATACAAAGTTAGCAATGAAAAAAAGAAATTGAAAATGATATTAATATCTACATTATTATGGCAATCTCATTTGCAAAATCAAAGCTTCACCGCTTTTGTGGTCATAAGCTTTTATCAATTACATAACTAAATATTACAAACAAAAGAAATTGTAAATCCACCAAGTTTTTATGGCCTTTAAATTACAAGTGTGTCATACTTTGTAGTAGGAAAAAATAATATACTTTATTGAAAAGTATAAATAACATTACAATATATATACTTGGCAAATAATTGAAGCAAATGTTTACAATCGATCAAACATACACGAAGAACTACATAAATTAAAGTATCTAGTGCATGCAAGAACGAGTCATGAGAAAATTCAAAGCCCCCAAATGTGAAGGAGGGTTGAATATCAAAGATGTGGCCACTCAAAATCTGGCTATGGGAGGCAAGATTCTGTGGAAAATGATAAGAGGTAAAAGAACTTGGAGCTCCAAAGCACTAAGGACTAAGTACTTCAGAGGGCACAAAGAGAGATGCCTGGATAGCCCTCAATTGGCAAGGAAAGGCTCTCCTATCCTTGCTCTCTGTCTCAAATCCCTTGATTTGATTACCTTAAATCTCACTTGGATCCCGGGAAATGGATCCAAAATTCAGTTTTGGGATGAATCTATTCTAGGGAAGCCCCCCTTAAAAGATATGGATGGGCTGGAGAATATCAAAAATTGGCTTCACTTGAACAGCAAATTCACTCTTTGGGATCTATCCAGCTGGAGCCCGGATGACTCTTGGAACAACTGGGACCTGGGGGTTGTCCCTCATGATCTCGAGAATGAAGCAAGCTCCCTCTTAGAGGCTCTTCAAGGTCTCTCCCCCACTTCTGCTAAGTTGAAGGACAAAAGAGGCTGGAGCTCCTCTTCAGGCCTCTACAATGCTGTTGCCGGTTATCTTACCTTAAAAGCCATTCCTTGGGCAGCCCCGGACCCATCTAGGTGGAAAAATCTCTGGCTTCTTCTCTCTCTTCCCAAAATAGATCACTTTTGCTGGTCCCTTCTTCATGACAGAATTCTAACCTGGGACAACCTTTTGAAAAGAGGATGGGAGGGGCCCTCAAGATGCCCTCTCTATGCCTGCCACGAGGAAAGTTCGATCCATCTCTTTCTTCAGTGCCCCTATGCTCTAGAACTCTGGAATCTCCTTCTTACTCAGCTGAATCTGCCCCCCCCGACCATCTCCTCCTTGTTTGCTTCCTAGACTGATTATGCCCCCTTCTCCTTCTCTGGTCTGAACTTGTTAAAGCACTGCTGGATGTGGATCCCTAAAATTTACTGCTGGAAATTGTGGCTGGAAAGGAATAACAGAATATTTAGGGATAAGGCAGTCCCACCAGTCCAAGTTGCATCCAAAGTAAAGGCGCTGATAGGAGAGCTGGTAGCCTCTAATCCCAAAACCACCAATGAAGCCATCCCTGACAAAAAGGAGTACAACTGGTTTCACGGGCTTGATCCAAATCTGCTGACCAGAACCAAGAACAATGTAAAGCACTTCTCATCGTGGGAAATAAGGCTAGAGGAGCTAGAATTTATAAAATGGAGATCAGCACTGAACAAGCATATTCTGCATGTTGATGGGGCCTCGAAAGGGAACCCCGGACCAGCTGGAAGTGGAGGAGCCATTCTAGATATGTCTGGGAATATTATACTCAATTTTGCCTGGAGATTGGGACATAAGTCCAATAACATTGCTGAAATATTGGCCATCTAGCAAGGACTGATGCAAGCCAGAAGGCTGTCTATAAATAAGTTGGCTATTATTAGTGACTCCAGTATCATAATGCAGGCTCTCAATCTGAAGAAAGCCCCCAACTTTATGGGATTGGCCCACTACCACCGAAAAATATCCTTTTAGTTGAAATCCTTTGAAGAAGTTAAGTTTTACCACGTCCTCCGAAACCTCAATCACATTGCAGACAGTGAAGCCAACGCTGGTGCCTCGTTAAGCAAAGGATGCATCATAATAAATGGCAATGAAGATTTCATGCCCATCCCCTAGGGCCAAGGAAGCTCTGAATTTGATCCTGCCCTGAAAAGAATTAAGAGTTTTCAAAGTTTATAGTGAACTCAGTCATCTGTCAGTGAAAAAAATTAAAATAAAAAGGTGATTTCAATCCTCTGTAGTGGAAATTTAAGTGTTTTTAGTCCTATGTCTTTGTTGATATTAGTGTATTCAGCTCCCAGTCATTGGATGTATAAGCTTTCTCAGATCTCAGTCATTCCCAAGTGAAGGTTGAGGCTCTAGAGGGTCAAGCTGTGGAACAGAGTATCTGTCTTTTAGTCTCTTCAGATTTAAAAATCTGAGCCTATATCAGGCAATTCTTTCCAGCCTATTTTTCATCTCTGCCAATTGTCCAGTATTGGGGATATAATATTGGGCTCAGGATGGCTGTAATTCAGCGCTGGTGGATCTTCTTTATGAGTGGTTTACTGGAAAAGATGCCAATCATCGACCTTCATGGTTTAGTTTTTTCAGCTCTCATGGAAATGTTTGCCTCCATTTATTCCACACAGCGATATTTATGCCCAGCAAGGCTCACGTTTTGTTCCTTTTCCAGCTTCTGAAGCTCTATATTGACTGAGAAGGTTCAGTAAATTTAAGAGCTTTTGGTCTGCCTGTTAGAATTTCGATGGGAAGCCTTCAGGTCACGCCCAGTTTTGTCAGCTCTCCACGTTGCCAGAGGGATAGGTGCTGCACAGTTCAAAGGCTCGTTTCTTCTTCAGTCAAGGATTGAATTCTATCGATGATCTCTTCATTCTATTTGGGAGTTCCAGTTATTCTTGTTGCCTCCTCTTTAATTAAGCTCTACTTATGGTCTATGTTCTTTTAGCAAAAATCAGAATGATGGTATAAGGAGTTTGCCTCTGCCTGAATATCTGGTCTACATGCATAAGTTGACTTAGAATCTTTGTTTGTAAGTCACTGGCAGCTGATTTGCCAGGTATTCAATTCAAAAGGCCTATAACCGTTTCAGTAAAAAAAAAGAACGAGTCATGAGCATAAGTTCCATAAACTCAACAATCCAAAACCTCCAGTACATAAAAATGATGAACAGAAAAACATATAGACTAGCATATGCTGTTAGAAATAACATATGGAGGACATATAACCTGGAAATAACGACCATATGTATAATAACTTAGGGGTGAATCCATGAAGATGGGTGTCTATTTTGGGGGGTCTTATGAGAAAATAAATCTGGTTTTTTCATGTTTTTCAACTTTGGGCGAATGAAAGTGATATTTTTGTTTAGAATTTCACTTTTAAGTAAAAACAAAACTTTTAGAGAATTATGTTCGCTTTCTATTCATAATTTTTTCAATTTTTTTTTTATTGATATTTGATATGTCGTTTTGGCAAATGTCTAACAGTGTGTCCTTATAAAATGAAAGGACTAAAAAATAGTCATGTTTGGTTGCGCCCCTAAAATCATTGTTAAACTTGTGTTTTGCAAAAAAAAATATGCAACAACAATCTATACACAATATACTATTGCGATGACTATAATTTTGTAACCAACATATCTTATACTAATTATAATATTTTTTTGAATTCGATCAATGGAAAAACGTTGTTGGTTTTAAACATATTTTTGGTTGCGACACTTTTCTCTCAATTGACTATAAAACTTAAAAATCTACAAATACCTTTTTGAAGTAGACACTCCAATTAACCGTACCATATTTGTTTCAATTTTTTAGGTGGTGTATTTTTAAAGTTATATATTTTTCATTTTACCGCATTTTGAAAGAGATGAAACTAAACTCGACACATGTTAAGAAACAAAAAAAATAAAAATATCGGATCTCACCTATACACAACAAAATCTATACCTACGGAAAGTAGATTTAATAACGAAACTAAAGGTATCAAGTCCGACAGTCGATTTGTAGTGTAAGGCATCCATTTTACCTTCTGAAAATGGAGAAACCTGAAAACTATGCAGGTTTCAGGTCTCAGAGGTTATTCGGTCGAACAATTGTTCATACGAACAATGTTTTTCCGTTACGGAACCATTACAAGCAAGATTGTTCGACCAAAAAACTAAACACAAAAAAAATTTCATCGGTTGGAAGAAGAAAAAAAATATGTTATCTATATTCGTATAAGTAAAACGAAAGAGACTCAAAGATATTTAAAAAATGATTTCGTATCAAAACATACCAGTCTAATTAATTATGCATTAATTAATTATGACCATTTGAAAGCAAGAGCTATGTATAACCATAGACTTCAGCTCAATTAATGGAAACTAAAACTAAATCCCTCTTTGGAAGAGAATGAAGAAAAAAACAAAAACTAATATTGGTAGGGTCTGGGTAAAGAAGCTTTTCTCCTTTCTTGTAATTTCAGGGGCATTAATAATAGGAAAATTATTTATTTATTTTTTGTTTCAATTTTTTATTCTTGATTTTCATGGTATGGCACCAATCACAATTGAAAGAAATTAGTGTGAGAATTAAATAAATAAATAAAACTTTAGATGCACTTTCGAAATGTTGAAATATTAAAATATTTCTACGGAATTAATGAAAAAAACTAAAACAATAGTGTAGAGACTAAAAAAATGAAATCATAAAAAAGTTGGTAAATTTTCTTAGTTTCCATGCATTAATCATAGGAAACTATTTTTTTAACATAAACCTTTTCTTTTCTTTTTTTTGTTTGTTATTAAATATAAACAACAAGAATAGTGGAGGTTTCTAATAGGAAGTATGAGATTGTATGAAACAAAATTATGAAAAAAAGTAAAAAAACAAAAACAAATAAACAAACAAACTTTTGTTCTTAACTTGTTTCATTGATGAGTTTTATTTTTTTTCTCTATTTATTTAATCCTTATTTCTAGTACCAATCATCTTCTGGGAAAATGCCAATAAAAATTAAAAATATATTAAAAAAAACTAATTAAAACTTTAGTTAAACTTTACATATTTTGAAAAAATAAATTTACTTACATAAAAAATAAAAATAATAAAAAGAGGTGAAAACAACAGATCAATATTGTTCATTGTGAAATTTGAATCATTCATTTTGGAAAGAAAACAATTATTATTTATTTCCTATCTAATTATAATTAAGAGACACAAGGGCCAATTGGCAGAATTTCGGATGGCACTATATAAAATCAATTAACAGTTAGAAAATGTTTAAATTTTCTCATAACATGGGCTAATCTTTGAAAGAACTAATTAAGGGATATCTAATTCCCAGTTATTTTTACAATAAACATATAAACATTAAAAAATTTGAAAATAATTAATTCCATACTGAAATAGAAGAGGCATCGTGTTTCTTCTTAACTATAACCCTGCAATTAAATTAAATATCTCCTTCTAGTCTGCATATATAACACTATAAACATAAAATGTAAAAGAAACAAACAAGTTGAAAATTTGTGTGGCTTATATGTGATACTAAGATCCCTTCTTTCATTTAGAAAACCACTTAAGAGAATTATATTCGATATTCATGAATTTATGCAAATTTGAAAGGAAAATATAATGCACAACTTTTGAATTTACAAAACTAATTACATCCACAGATGGAAAATATTGTTCTTGAAAAAAATAATATCTATAATAACTAATTACAGCAGAGATGGAGATGTTTAAAATGCCAAATGCAAGCATTGACAGTATTAGGGTATATATACTAGCAATTTCCCCAAGGAGGGTGCAATAATACGCCGTTAAGGTAGTCGTTAGCGGGTAAGTGAGAAAAAAAGTGTAACATTGAAGTGAGCAAAAAAAAATGGAGAATAAATATAAACCAAATTGCATTGAACTCAATTTTACCCCATGGTAAAGTAGGTCACAGCCTACTTTTCGTGGCTGAAAGTTGTATTATTTTCCAAAAGGCATCCTCGATATCTTGGGCACCAACTCACCATGCCCCTTATCCCAGAAACTGCAATAAGACAGATGGTGCAAGCATTATCTAGAACGAACAAGAACAGGCACCTTGGAAAAACAAACATACATGTATATTTTTAGACAACAAATTATTCCCTTGGTTTTCAGAAACAACGAATATTCATTCAATAAAATTTCACAAAATCTTCAAGGATATCGAGTAGGTAGGGCCAGCCATGTTCACACTAGGTGTGTCGAGGAGAATCCAAGTACTAGGTACAAAGATGCATCTATTCCAGCTAAATAACTAAAAGATATAAAAGAACGGATTCTCAAAGATATTGTAGCTACATTTCCATCAACTGAATAGCGTTGTTGTGAATATTCTATAATTTCAAGCATACAGGATTTTGTATCTTCATCATGTGGCCAACTCATTAAACCAGCTAGTTAATCCTAAATATAAGACAAATCATTAAGTCAATCTACGCATCCCTACAAAAAGATTTTCCTAGAAAGAAATTTCAAATTTCTTGAAAATAATAGTACAAAAGCAAATCTAACCATCTATTTTGACTTACATTTAGACAACTTAATGAGCCACTAGTAAATAGTCTGCAAAACTAACATGGCTGCAAAAGAAGGCCATATAATATCATTAAATGAGTATCATCTGAGAGTTGAACGGTCTAAACTATCCAACCCGTATATCTCTGCTTGCAAGCCAATCTAAAAAAATGTAGGGCAGAAGAGTTCGACGGGATATATGTTGGGTAACATTCAACAAAAATCAACTTCACTATTTATACCTCATAAGAAACAACTTGGAAGATAATTTATTTTGCAATGGTATGTTCTGCTATAGATATGATGCAGGATCTTTATCTTGATCTGTCAGAGTAGGAGCGATAGGCTCCACAGTTTCGGACTGGGCTCTCGTAAGGAGGAGAGTAAGGAGGTGTGCGTGAACGATCTCTTCTGGATCCACCACCTCGAAAAGGAGAGCACCGAGGAGAATACATACGTTCCTCGCAATAAGATGAAGGTCTAGGAGAACGACGTGAGCTGTAACCATCACGATCATAATAACCTCGCCGCCTATCACGGCCATGATAGGAGCCTAACAAGAACCAAAAACAATAAATAATAAGTGATCTTCATTCATGTAGTGGATATTCAGTTTAGATTTTAGATGAGCTCAATAATCTAATTTTAAACAGCTTCTACACAGCACCAAGTTTTCTTTATTCCCACAACAACTGAAAAGTGCTCTCACAAATAGAAAATCTGAAGTTTTAATTTACTGACTTCACGGGTACTTTTAACCCCAAGATAGTTGCCAGGTGTAGGAGTCCTTGGACGCTTTCTCCTCGACTGAAACATAAACAGACAGAATTTATATACTAGAGTAGTCTGAACTAAATTCATTAAACAACTGAAAGAAATATTATCCAGAGAGAAATACTAGAAGACAATGGACAAACTTGTATTTGCTTGACATTAATAACTACAACATCCTACCTAAGGAATGACATACTGTTCATACTCAATTTGGTCTACAGATAATTGACTAAGCTGGGAAGAAAATTTCTAGAAGCACTCAAGGTCTCCAGTGTAAAGGTAATCATGTACCATGCAAACACTTCAATACTAACAGAGAGCTAGTGAATGATTATGATAGCAAAGACAAGTAAAAAATTGCTCTCTGAGCACCAAATTTAGCATGCAAGTTTCAATAATTCCGATGCACCTCTAGGCATTTGCACAATTCTGAGTGTGAGGTACCAGAGCTTAGATGCCTAATTAGTTGGTGAAATGTCCCACTTGAATAGGTCTCTGAGGCTGTAGATATGAGACTAATTTGGAAAACATACAGATGTTACAAGGAAAATGATTTCATATACTCAAAACAGATCTAGAAATAGAAACTTACAATCAAAGCTGGTCCAGCCTATCCGCTAATTTTCTAGGTCATGCACAAAAACTTTGTATTTTAGAACAAGATCTGCAAGGTAAAAGAAATATTTCAATTCATGATACTATCAATAAATTTATAAGAATTTAAGCCAGTTAATCTTAAGATTTAAGTTTTAATGAAATCATCTCATGTAATCATTGTTCCACCAAGTTTAAGGGATGCAGAGACATGAGGACATGGGGATGCATCAATGGGACATGTGGAGAGATCCCATAAATTTTAGGATATGTTAGGATCCCCAGCATAGGGGTTTGCCCAAAACATCAAATATATAAAAAAGCTAAAACACAACAAATCCTAAATGTAAAACATAACAGAACTTTTTATGCATAGGAGAATCATTGTATTTCTCATTTTAAATCAAAATGAAATATAATAATCCATCATCATTTAAAAAGAAAAGAGTCAATTCAATTAATTATGTCAACAGCTAGGTTGGTGAAGGTGTATACAGCTGTGAAGAGCTAGGTTGTATTCTAGGCATAGCAAAAGTTTAGACCAATCATAACTGATCGGTCCAGAAGGTGTATATAGATGTGAAGAGCTAGGTTGTATTCTAGGCATAGCAAAAGTTTAGATCAATCATAACTGATCATTCCTTCACTAGCTTCCTGAGAAAGCATTTGCAAAACCTAAAGGCTTTGAAATTGGTCAAGACGGTAAGATATAGATGTGAAGAGATAGATTTTATTGCATGCATAGCAAAAGTTTAGATCAGTCATAACTGATCAGGAACATGGAACACATAATTTTACATTATGCTCTGTAAAACTAATATACATTCAATGCATATCTTCATTTCAATGACGAGACTAGACTTGAAAACCCATCTGAAAACATAAATGACAATTCACAGCCATGAATTTCAATTCACCAAGTTGGCAAGGAGCTTATCCACATTTCATTAATCCATAAATGATAATTCACACCCATGAATTTCAGTTCACCAAGTTGGCAAGGAGCTTACCCACATTTCATTAGGATTAAATTTGACGTTGCCAAACATTAACACAACTAATTTTGATGGCAAGAATATTTATACCATTTCCAATAGCAATTACCAAACCAAACATTGAATGCCTTTCTGTAAAATAACTCAAAAAGTTATAAATTCAATTCACAATCTCTATCTCAGCAACACATTATTCTACCAAAATTAAACATCATTATAGCCAGAACAGCTTTTAGCCAGCCAATCTTAAGAACTTGGCTGAAAAAACAAAAGCTTCATAATGTATTACTAGTCTATAAGTCCTGCAATTCACCAATAAGGAAGAGAAAATACAGCTGAGCCAATATCTGCAATTATTTATTCATCATCCTCAGCATTATTCAAAGCGTTCAACCGAGCAATCAATTTTGCCTTTCTCTCTTCATAAGTTAGTTTCCTTATCAAATAACTATCAAGGTACAAGATTTCACATGTTAATGACTCAAGTTAAAGTTGCCACAATATTTCAATAATTCCAAAGTACTCAGAACATATCAACTGAAAACACTTACTACTTCTGCTCTTTAGGGACTCTCGGTGTGTTTGATTGTTGAGTCTACTAGAATAGCAGCACGCACACTCTTGTACAACTCTTCAATGCTTTCAGGCTCTATACCTTTCTTAATATATGTGGTAAACTGAGATTGATACTTTTCTGGTTCATCTTCTTTCAACATCTACAAGTAGCATAGAATGCCAGTACATACCAATGAATGGATATGGAAGACTATAAACAACACCTAGTTATGAAGATGCAAAGCTCAACCTCTAAGTAACATTAGCTTCAACTAACATCACTAGAACATACTAACATGGGTGGCAAAAATAGTTGCACTTCTACCTAGTAGTATGAACTTCTAAATATTTTCAGAACTTCCTAAAGCTTCAATGCCAATGTACTTTATTGAATTATTCAAAAAAAGTTATTACATAGAACATCACCTGTAATCAAGATATTTACAAAAACCATCAAATTCATTATAAAGCTAAATTCTGCCTTCGTGTATGTAGCTACATTACCTCCCAATATATATTTTCAATGGACCTCAGTATCCAGGCTCTTGCTTTCCTTGCTATAACCAGCAAAACGCTTGTCACTGTGAGGAATATCTAATCCTCCATGCAAAGCTTCCTAGACACAAAAGAATGAATGCAGCAAAAAAATATAGTAAAGTTGATATTTAGAAAAAAGCTGAACAGAGGAAAATCAAACCATATATAATAAATATATAGAATAAATTAGAAGACACTCTCAAAAGAACAAATATTTCAATAACCATGAGTAATCGAAGTAAGAATATAATTATTGCTTCAATTATGCCTGAGAGCATTCCTAAACCCTCTACAGAAAAGATGATATTGTCACCAATACACCAAAATCTAAAACTAATCAATTAACAAATATAAGAAAAGAATTATGATCCCAAGAATTTCAGGGGACAACAGAAGTACAGGGAAACAGAGCAACAAAAAATGCCACACAACTGGAACATGATAAGGCATAAGAAAGACTATACCATCAATTTATAGCTTAAGCAATGGAGTTACCAAAGAGATGATAGTAGTAGCCCCACAATTAATACCATTTTCCTTATTATTTATAAGATATGGGATTGAACACAAAAAATCACTTTTACAACATTTAATTCAATGTAAAAAACAATGGACAGGTTACCGACCTTCAGAGCTCCAAAAACTCTGTTGCCAGTGGTGGTATTGACAAGACCGACATCCAACAAAGCTCTAAATGGCCTCCTGGCATCATTTGGTTCAACGCTGTAGTCCTCGCCAGTGGCCTGGCATACAAATCAGTACAAACTTTAATCCCACATAATTCGAAATAAGCTAACATGAAGGCATATATAATTTGAAATTAACAAAACATCCCATGTATCCCATAGTTAAAAAAGTCGGTTACCAAATATGACACAATACTAAATAACTATAATGATAAGAAACAGAACTGCCAAATGCAATATTCTTTTTTAGCTCATCACAATCCAAAAAATGAATTATCTTATTCTTGTACTACATGGTTTTGAAATACATCATCAAAATTTGCATTTGTAATTAGAAACCATAGAAACAATTAAAAGATGGATTGCATATACCTCCTCATTGCCAACATATTCCTCATCCATCTCAAGCTGCTTCAACACACGACGTGCTAGCAGGAGACCAGTGCAGTATGCTTCATAAGCAAACAGTAAATCCATCAAAACCTCTGTTCATTATTCAAATCCAATGATAAAACACTTGTGAAAATAGCAGGAGACCAGTGCAGTATGCTTCATAATCAAACAGTAGATTCATTTAAATCTCTGTTCATTATTCAAATCCAATGCTAAAACACTTCCGAAAATATTATTACTTATTAGTAATTACATAATAGTGCAATATGAACAGGAAATTAAAGGAAATGAATACAACACAGAACAGAGTAAATGTAAATAAGATGGTGTATAATGGAGATGTGTGCAATGACTCACAAAAATACAATAATACAAGGAAATAAAACATGGTAGAAATAGGTCTGGGCAGCCTAGTGTAAGTTTGAGTAGCTTGCAGACATACTTCCCACGATAATACAGTTAAACAAGTATTTATAAGGAGTGAGGTCATGTCAATGCAGTACACATCGGTTGAAATGATTGCATACTAGAGAACTTTTACATACAATAGGTAAAACATACAATTATTATGGTCTAGCCATCGAACTCTGCAATATGGTCCAGATGTTTATGAACACTGGTCCCATTGTTCCTACATAGATCAGATAGATCAGTAAAAAAAACTTGAAATCAATTCTTCCAAGTAGTGGGATTGTGACTATGATCCTTCTCGAATTGATCGCCGAACACCTGGATTGCCATCCAGCCGCAAATGAGCCAGCCTTCCTATGAGAGGGATCATATTGTAGTGATCTCAAAGTGCTTTGAGCCACTCTGTTATATTGTGGGTATATATTTGTATTTTCTGTGTAGTATGTATATCTGGATAGGACTGTTATCACTATTTGATGTTTTGTCCATGGTGGCAACCTGCTCATTTTGAAGATGTAAAAAGTTCCTTTGATTCATTGAATACCAAATTATATCATCATTACTTACATAATACAGAAAATTGCTAAAATTGAGAGGGGTTCAAACCTCTTTGGACCTCATATGAAGAGAATAGAATTTCACATCCCATCAAAATTCAGCAAACTTAACAGTTTTCAAGATTCCGGCATTTCAAGATGAGTATAGCATGAATGGCTTGGAGTAAAAGACACCTTGCAAAAATAGGACTTGCTTGATATGTGAGTCACTTTGAATATGATAGGTTAAGTCTTCTCCAAGAGACATGTATCTAAACTAAATTCTAACTGAACTGAGGAGAAATTAATCAACTGCACTGTAGGGAGAAGTTAGAACTGAAAGGAAAGTCTACTGAAGTGAATTGATTATGAACTGAAGTGACAGTCTCAGGAGATATTTTGCCAAAACTGAAGGGCACACTCCTCTCCAAATCAAAAATAGATCCAACAAATTCTTGAATGCAGAGGAAGAGTCTTCATCATTTGGTGCAGCCAACTT
>LPNX010087629.1:100478-276500 GCA_001517045.1 Pseudotsuga menziesii
AAATTTCACCAGAGATAAAATTTCTAAAACTATAAATTTTATGATTGTAAATCTTGAAAGTATGAAAGTGCCCATTTAGGAAACCATCAATTTAGGTGCCCAAAAACGTCTCCAGCTGCTGAAAAGGAAAAATTTCTAAAACTATAAAGTTTCTAAAAATAGCCAATTCAAGAATCTAACTATCATCATCCTCCCATGCATACTCCAAACATTGAATGTCATTCAGATACATGGGGTGACCTGCCAAAAATAGAAGTAGAGGAACCTACTAAAAATGCCTATGTTGAGAGCATGTCCATCTGTGCACTAAAATAGGCATGATATGTCCTTTGAATGCACATGCTACGAAAACCACCTGCCAAGAACCTGTCCAATCCTCAACCCTTGAGCAATACAAGAACCAAAAAAATGTGCTAACACTGACTTTAGCAATCCTGAACAATCAATGCCAAATGATTAACTCAAAAATGGTAAGTTGATCCTGATCAAGATGTATCCACAAACCATCAATGCCAATATCTGCTAATGTATCCACAAATTATCAATGTCAAATGAAGAATTTTGACAAGTCCATCCGATAATGAATCCATGAACCATCAACAAGATCGCCAAGAGGTTTTTTTAAGAAATGCATTTTGAGTGATAACAAGTTCATCTAGCATTTTTCTATTCTTCCTAGCCTGTTAAGATGAGCTTCTCCTCTAGTTATTTGCATTGCTGCCTTCTTGCTTGTTTGTGTTTTCCCTTCCCTTCACCCACCCCCTCAAGACAAACTGTCCTTCATTTCCTTTCCCTACTCTCCTTGAGGAAGGACCCCCTTGACTTCCTTGCCCCACTGGGTGAAAGACATTAACATCATGATAAAAGTCTTTTGTTTGTCTCACACCACAAGTACACATCAGGCAAATGTCTTGTTGACTTATCACTTGTCATATATTGATATTATGTTAGCCAATGGAGATAGGATGGTTGATTGAGCCAAGATAAATGAAGCTCCTCGGGTGCTGGCTTGGGTCTCTTGTTGCTAGCTTGGATATTGACACATTCTGGGCAACTGCCAATGCTACTACCTTGATAAATAGGCACATTTCAAACAGCTTTCACCATGTTCTCTTGGGCTTCTAGATGGCATCACCTGCACCTAGGTAAGGATTTGGCTCCTTGCTCTGGCAGAGATTTGAGATTGGAAATAATCAGCTCCTTATTCCAAACATTCATCACATCAGTAATGTTATATATTTACAGGATATGGGGCTCGAGAACCTCTAAGAACAAGTTGAGGCAAACTGAGAGGGTACATAAACACATTGCAACCACCTGTTGGAGAATAAAATAATCCATCCATATGAACTTTCATTGGCAAAAACAGGTATGAATCAGCTTGAGCTAAAAGTATTAAGGAAATTGATTTTATACTGAAAATAACTAAAATGGGAAGCAAAATATACCCAACCAAATCAGGAGAGAATCATTATAGAGAAGACCCATAGAAGTCCCATACCAAATTAATGAGAGATCTTCTAGCTACCAAATGTAATAGGAACGCCTCAATCAAATTATTCTCAACAGTAAGAAAAGATTTTGAAGAAAAAGGTGCTTAAATCCTGTCATGAAAGGGAGGATCAATAGTGGAAGTCTGATAAGTAACGAGAGATTTTCTAGCTACCAAATGTAATAGGAATGCCTCGAAGGGTGATAGGCTCTCCTCATTGGCTGTCTGTGAAACAAAGGTATCAATGTTGGAATGCTTTCTGGATCTTTTACTTCTTTTTGGCAAATTTATCATCCGTACAATATGTGGTTTCAGTAAAAATTGGCAGGTTTATTTTCTAAAGCCTTGCTTCTTTAGAAGAACTTTATCGATGTATGTAAGAGCACATGAAGAAGCTTTCGTGAATAAAACTATTGAATTGGAACTCCACGTGTCTTGTAAAAATCTGTGTTTTAGAACCGCTGTATTAATTATGTTGTTTTTCGCTTCCTTTTAATTAATGTTAGTCATAGGATTACCATATACAAGTTGCACAAGGCACCATCAAAATGCTTGTGAAACAGAGACGATCGTCTTGTTCTTTTGTGTTATTTGACTTAACCATGTACCCTGTCCGATCAGGGTATTTTAAGTTAATGGGGTTCTTTGTCTTTTGTTGGCCTTATATAATAGGGTATTTTAAGTTAATGGGGTTATTTGTCTTTTGTTGGCCATATATAATTTACCAGTAGTCCTACTATGATATCGTTTTTCTTGCATCCTTTTTAGTTTTGTTGTGACCCAAGCTGATGAGCAGAGAAAATGGTTTAAACAAGAGATTAACACTTTAACTTAGCAGCCTCAACAATTGCAGGTGAAGTGAAGATTAGAATATGAATTAATATCAACTTGACAAAAGTTGGTAATGGGCACCAGAAATCAGTCCCATTAGAGGAGTAGCAGTAAGTAGCTTGACATGTAGTCAAACTAACGCTCATTATTATTGGCCACACATAGTATGTTCATCTCTTTTCTGTCCTAACACCAAGTTGCAATCTGAAGTAGTCAGATCCCTGGAGCCTGAAACATTGTTGAGCAAAAACCATGAAATTTCATATCTTTACATTTGGACCCTAAATAATAGAGAAAATATTATGTCATCTAGATCCGTCAGTAAAATCATGAATTGTGTCGCTTTGGTTTACAAAATTGAAAATACGCAACTGAACCTCTTCCCAAAACAATAATACTATCTCCATCTTCTCTTTGTATATTTTGAAGAGGGCAATCTAGAAATCTTGTTGGCTTTCCAGATGTTGAGTCGACAGAATTTGGAGCCTCGGGAGTGACATGAAGGGGCTGCATTCCTACTGATTATCCCATCCCTCTTCCCTTGCTTCCTTCTAACAAAAAATTGTTAGTGTTTGTGTCTTGCTTCCCACTCGATCGGATGGAGAATTCGTCCTCTGGTTCTCCCGCGGAGAACGCCCAGGTCTTGGCTGGAATCCGCAGCACTTTTGCGGAAATCGGCGGGAGCGTGAAGACAGGGCTCTCTAGGATTTCATCTAACAAGGTCGTGCATGGAATCTCTAAGCTCGCTTCGACTTTCTTTCCTTTTAGAAAAGAATCCGATGGTGAAGAATTCGAGGAAGAGGACTTTGATGCTTTTGAGGAGGAGGAGGAGGAGTCAGGTGCATTCGAGGAAGAAGAGAGTCTTAAATTTGTCGATGGAGTCACGGACGAGGTTTTAACCTTCGCTAGGAATATTTCAATGCATTCGGAGACTTGGCTGGATTTTCCTCTTTTTTATGATGAAGACGATCCTGACGGTAATCCATCTTGGTTTCCTTCCCTCAAGCATGATTTGAGTGCCTCATGTTTGGATTTTGGCCTGTTTTGATAAATTGAAAAGAATTTTGCTTGAGTTTTTGAAAATGCACATGAAATTTGCTTCAAATTTTGAAAATTTGTAGGAATCCTATTATCAACTTCTACAATTTGATAATTCTAGGGGGCAAAGTTGTCTTTGTCTGGTTAATGTTCAATGTTATAGAAGATCTGCCTCAATTGTTTCAAATTGAGAATTGTCGTGCCTGCTGTGTGCTGCTATGTCAATCTTGAAAGTTATAGCTTCACAAATCTATAACTCAAATGGCAAAACGCCCTTGTTAGGCTAATTTAAAGTTCTCTTGGAAAGACTATAGTCAGTCGAGAGGAGGATCTATCATACCATAAACTAATATCTCTTGGTTAATATTTGTCCTTTTAACTACTTTTTTTCTCTTGGTCGGTTTACAAAAATCTGAAAGATGAATCTGTTCTTCAACCTTGAGGATTGGTATCCACCTTCAAGAATACAGAGAAGCAAACTTCCTCTAAGGTGACCATAACCGAATACAATTATGGACAGTTTTCTCAAAGTTGTGTTTGAAATCAGTTCTACTAAATTTCCAAAGCAGTTGAAAATTGCAGTACAATAGGAAAGACACAAACAGTAACATTTTTTTGTTAGAAGGAAGCAAGGGAAGAGGGATGGGATAATCAGTAGGAATGCAGCCCCTTCATGTCACTCCCGAGGCTCCAAATTCTGTCGACTCAACATCTGGAAAGCCAACAAGATTTCTAGCTTGCCCTCTTCAGAATATACAAAGAGAAGATGGAGATAGTATTATTGTTTTGGGCAGAGGTTCAGTTGCTTATGTTCAATTTTGTAAACCAAAGCGGCACAATTCATGATTTTACTAACGGATCTAGATGACATAATATTTTCTCTGTTATTCAGGGTCCACATGTAAAGAAATGAAATTTCATGGTTTTTGCTCAACAATGTTTCAGGCTCCAAGGATCTGACTACTTCAGATTGCAACTTGGTGTTAGGACAGAAAAGAGATGAACATACTACGTGTGGCCAATAATAATGAGCGTTAGTTTGACTACATGTCAAGCTACTTACTGCTACTCCTCTAATGGGACTGATTTTTGGTGCCCATTACCAACTTTTGTCAAGTTGATATTAATTCATATTATAATCTTCACTTCACCTACAATTGTTGAGGCTGCTAAGTTAAAGTGTTAATCTCTTGTTTAAACCATTTGCTCTGCTCATCAGCTTGGGTCGCAACAAAACTAAAAAGGATGCAAGAAAAATGATATCATAGTAGGACTACTGGTAAATTATATATGGCCAACAAAAGACAAACAAACCCCATTAACTTAAAATACCCTGTTATATATGGCCAACAAAAGACAAAGAACCCCATTAACTTAAAATACCCTGATCCGACAGGGTACATGGTTAAGTCAAATAACACAAAAGACAAGACGATCGTCTCTGTTTCACAAGCATTTTGATGGCGCCTTGTGCAACTTGTATATGGTAATCCTATGACTAACATTAATTAAAAGGAAGCGAAAAACAACATAAATAATACAGCGGTTCTAAAACACAGATTTTTACAAGACATGTGGAGTTCCAATTCAGTAGTTTTATTCACGAAAGCTTCTTCATGTGCTCTTACATACATCGATAAAGTTCTTCTAAAGAAGCAAGGCTTTAGAAAATAAACCTGCCAATTTTTACTGAAACCACATATTGTCCGAATGATAAATATGCCAAAAAGAAGTAAAATATCCAGAAAGCATTCCAACATTGATACCTTTGTTTCACAGACAGCCAATGAGGAGAGCCTCTCACCCGAAGGGTGATATGTGTCTATGTTACCAGAGGCAGGAAAAGGGAGGAGAACCAGGAACATATTGAGAAGCAGGGCTATAGGGTTTCAGGAGATAAGAAACATAACCTCCACCTTCCCCAACGTATTTTATAGCTATAAAATTCATTAGTAATGTACTAATGTAGGGTCAAGACAGAAACAGGAACAAGAATTGGAACGGAATGAGAAACAGGTGCCCTGGTCAGGTTTCTGGTAAAATAGATAGGAATATAAGATGAAACCTACAACAAGAGAAATAGGTACACATAAAGTCGACCCGTGCATTTGAGCCTACAGTGTTATAATCAAAAAGAAACCAATGTATAGATACTTCAAAAAAGGGCCACAAGGAAGAGAGCTAACCTGTTACCCTTGATTTTGAACTAGGCCTCTATGCACTGCTTATGAGCAGCAGCCAGATCATCCTTGCAGGAACAACCCAGCACAATAGATGCCCCTACCTCTTGGTTGGTCTCCAGAGTAAGATGGCATATTCTACACTCCTTCTCAGACCGATTCCCAATTCATTCTAATTGCCTCGCTTGTTCAGAAGGAGCATTCCCTTCTGTTGCTTTCACCTCGGGGTCAGGACCCTTCTCTAGATCTACATCGGAACTATCCGATAGGGAACGCCTTGCAAGATTCGATACTCCTGCAATATCATGATCCGATACTCCTGTAAATGTGTTGTGTCAGATCTTCTATAACATTGAACATTAACTAGACAAAGACGACTTTTCCCCCTATAAGCTACTGGAAATTCCTGGAAATCAGAAATCCACATTCATTAGTACCAAAAATGACACATATTTACAGAATCCAAGAGAAGCAACAATAATCTCCCTAACAATTTTCTTTAAAATTTGCAGTCCATTGTCTCAAGAGTCAAAGATGTATCATAGAGCGAATTTAAATTTCACTATGCAAAAATTGGACAATCCTAATGACCTACTCCCAAAAATAATGGTTATAACTTATGCCCCGACGAATAACCCTTGGAACCGAATCCAGGGTTCACTTGTGGTAAGACTAAAACCTTTACCCTCTACCCCAGATGTATTCACATCATAGCAAAACATGTGACATTATATATCGCATTACAAAAGGGAAATGGAAAATCAACTCTTTTCCAGAAGGGTTGTCAATGTCAACATATATTATCTCAAGATGTATTATAATACTAACTGTCACTTCAATATGCAAAATTGAAAATCCCTAATGACCTCCTCAATGCCGAAAAAAACAGAATGGCATGTCAAACCCTTGGAACCAACAGCAGAGCTCACTAATGATATCTAATATCTAACTCTCTATACCCCAGATGTTGGATTCAAATTATAGTAAATTACATGACATCAGAAACGAAAAACCAACATTTTACCCATAAGCATATCAACATTTTACCCATATGATTTTCTGTGATGAATGAAAGAAAAAAAAAATTATCGATGCCAACGAAGCCAAAAAGCCTATAAGATGCACAGGTTGTTATTTAATTTATCAGGATTGTAAGCAGAAGGCCCTAAATTGTTTTGCAGGAACTCAGCTGCGTAACCAACTGGGGACAACTTTGTATGCAATCCTGAAGATAAGAGCCAGAAATTATCAAGGAAAATTCCGCTAAAATCTTTTGGGAATACTAAAAAGCTTCGAGACAAAAATAGAATCATTGAAAAGCACTCTGAAGTATAAAATGCGGTGATGTAAAAGACATTGTGTTTTATCATTGGAGATGCCTCCTGGACTTACTAGTCTATGGAGTTTTGATAAACAAGCATTATTTTCCATAATCTGCACAAAAGCGAATATATATATATATATATATCATTGAGTGTATATCAGTGAACTTGTGTATGTATATCAAAAACTGGTTGACAGATTAGCTCTTTTTTATCAGTAAGAAAATCATATTCTAAGAAATCCCCCAATCAAGTCACTTGTGTCTGTGTAAGAGGGAAAGGAGAGAGCGGTTTATGTTGGCCCCTTCTAGAGATCTGACTGTTCGTTGGTCTGTGGCAAGAGCTCTCTCAGAACCAGCCAGATATATAAGAGACAGTTTTCCCATGCGAGTAACAATGCTCGATCGCTCATTTACTTTGTACTCTAGTACAACCTACAATGATAACAAATCATTTAACGAGAAGTATATTCTTGTAGATCTACTAAATGAAATTTGTGAGGGAGATGAGTGTCTTCTAAAGAATGTGACTAATAAAAATAGTTGTAAGATAAAAGTTCAAAGTATCATTACCTGCAAGATGGCATGAGATCGATATGAAGTTTCATTAACTCGAGTCGGCTCTGTCGTTCTACTCTGATTGCCTTGATGAAGCAAGGCCATCACCTGCAACCACCAATCGTAAAAAATTGCCCTTGAATCAACTTCATTAACATATATGTCAAAAGTTATAAGAGAGGACAGATTCTCAAGAGAAACCATACCTCTTCAGCAGAATATGCCTGATAATGAGTAAGCCCTGCAGCCACAGTACCCTGAAACAAACTGGAACACATTTATATCATCCAGCTCAAGAAAAGATTGCATCTATTCCGAAAGATACCTAACTACTTACAAAGGACTTCATGAACCTACCTGTTTATCTTCTCTCAAAACAAGAGGCCTGCCAGGTGATAGCAAGTCCTTGACAAATTCATTGTACACCTCCAGACAAGACAGTTGCACAACATGCTCACCATTGCGGCTCCGCTGCCTAAGCTTTGCAAACAGATCCTTTATAGCAAAAACCATCACCCCTGGATTCTTAACAGTACCCAACATTGTATGTGTTTTCCCTGCCCCTGTCGCCCCATAGCAAAATACAGATCCATTTCTCCCTTGCAGAACACCCTCAATAAGCTCTGCGGTGCTGTACATTTTCACCCCCAAAGACACAAAATGCCCATGAATTGATGCTACATTTTAAAATTCAAGTATACCAAGCATGAGAAACTGAATAAATGTCAACCAACATATCTAGTCATGTAGACGTTCTCTTGCTCAGCAGTGTCAGGGAAGACTGCATCAAATGCATAATGCCGGCCATGAAGCCTCTTCAGTCTTAGGTAGTCAGTCTGAGAACCACTGTGTTGTTGGGCTAGGGACTTTTAGGACTGAGATTTATGCTGAGAACTGCTGAATCCTTGAGATGAGCTTATTTCTCGTGAAGAACAAGATCAGATCCACTTATTACCGAATTTGGTATCGATTTTATATCTCCATACATTAGAGAAACACATAAGGTTTGAAAACAAGGAGCATTCGACGAGCTTCATTCGACAACTGAATATGCATAACACGTATATACTTTCCAGCCCATTACTTATTTCTAAACTGACAGCCCTTCATCTTGCATCTATTACTTGGCAATTATTTTTTTAATTATACTTTCCTAAGAAAATTAATTAAGACAGCTGAATATCTCTGTATATACACTCACACATACAAACTAAGTAGAAACATGTGGCAAACAATTGCCACAATAGCTTTCCTATCAATATTGATGGATATTCTTTTTAGAAACCACAAGCCTGCAAAAGCAAAAAAACCCACAAAATGAAAGATATTACCTTATTATTATAGTCATTGATCTTTTCCTTGAGATTTCGTACTTCGGCCTGCAGATCATATTGTTGTTTATTCAGGGACAAGATGTTTTGCTGCAGATCCTTGATTTCAGCCTCTAGTGCCTGAATTAAAGGCTGCTTTGACTGTCTCTCTGCCTCAATCTCGGCCAATTCTCATTCCAACTGATACCCAAAAAACAGAATAAGCATTCAAATCTAAATTAGTTCACTTTGACAAAAAATATATGACACGAACTGATTATTTTTCATATGAGAATTTGGACAGAAAACCTCAGTTTTCCTCTCTTCTATCAGAGACTCCTTCTCGAGTTCCTCGTCGCATTCCATTATTGATTGGATTACTGCTAATAATTTCTCTTCCCTACGTGCGAAGAAAAAAAAGCACGAGGGTTTCAGAGCATATGATGTTCACCTCACCTATATCGGCAGAAATTGATGAGGGCGCTGAAGAAATTGATGGTACGCTGGGGATTGGGCCTGAAAATATCCTTCGAAGAGAAATCGTGGGCTCCAGCGGCCTGCATTATCTTCTGAATTTTGGAAATAGAATTGACAATGGCCGCAGATTCTCGATGCAAGTCCTGGTCTTCCAGCACCTCCAAGCCGCAGAAGACCGGCAGCTCCGTCTCATTCCTGCACGTAGAGAAGAAGCATAAACCCTAAACCTTAAAACCCGCTCTCATTCTCGCGAATTCAAGTCCAAACAGGAAGATGCATACTACATATCATTTCATGGACTACTTGCGCGCTGGCCCGGGAAAATCGTTAGCTCAACACCCTGAGCTGAGCAGATGTTGCAGGTCGAATCCGGCATTACAAATCCTAGTAAGCGGATGTTTTCTAATTGCTGCGGGGATCTGTTGTTGCTGCTCGTAATCCTTCCTCATGTGTTGTTGGGTTATAACTTCTGCAACACGTAACCGTAAAACCCGTGCCCACACCCAGAACGAGAACACAGCGGGTAAACCAAAAAATCAACAGACAAATATAAAACACGCGGCGTAATCTCATTGGAGCCATAGACGAAAGTGAACAGTGGTTTTCCGAACTTGTTCGGAGAGAAACGCCTTACGGCGTAATTATTGTGGTTGATCTTTTTATGGAGCTTGATTGCGCTAAAACTGAGCATCGAAAATGAAGAAGTCAAATTGGGACTTTGTTTGAGATTTCATCAGCCTATGCACATGTCCTCTTGACAAACCAAGTTGGTTTTCCTAAACACTGCCATAAAAAAAATGATTAATGAAAACACAACCATGCATTGACAATTGAAGACCTCAATAAACCAGAGGAGTTCAGAATGGATACCCTACACTATAGGGATTTGAAACAAAATTCTGAGTTGGACATGCTGTTTGTTTCAATATATCTTCTTCATCCAAGGGAATTATTAAAAAATTACGATGGAAGGAATGCTATACATAATTGAGAAAATATCTTGAACCTGAACATTGTAGGAGAATATACTCGGATTAGCCCTTTATTTTGATTGCAATAATTTAAAAACTTTGATGTTGTTTCTCCCAATGTTACCTCTTTTTCTTGTCACAGTTGCCATAATAGTCATACTCAACATACTTGGGAGAATGCAGAAGATGGAAAAATATCCATGCATCAAAAGGATGGTGATTATTGACCTCCCAATACTCTGTCCACTTGAATATGGGGAATAGATAACCAAATACAACAAGTACTTGCCAATATTCCTGATCACACCACATCTTGATTTTCAAATACTTTATCAATACAAGTATTCTGCGCACGAAGCCAAGTACTTGGCCAAATCCCATACGCAACACTCTTGCAACTCTCAACTCTAATTTAAGAGGTTTCAAAGTCATTGTCCCAGAAGATTAATATTGTAAAACAAATAACGAATATGTCTTTTCAAATTTATTTTAGATATAATTATAATAAAAATGGATTAAATTTAAAATTATAATAAAAATGGATTGAATTTTTAAATTTAATTTAACTTATTTTTACTAGAAATGTTATTATTAAAAAAAATACTATTAATTAAAATAAAAATTTATATATCTCAATGACAGAGAGATACATGTCTCTTTCTCTATTTCAGATCTCCATTTAGAAACACTTTCAAGCTTTTCTGGTTCCGGGAAGTAGGCTTCAAGACTTTTGGAACTTGCAATTCTTCACTTTCCCCCACTAGTAATTGACACAGTCTGCATTGATATTATATTAATATTATTTGAGTCATATAAATAATACTATTAATACAAACATATGATTAAAATCACATATTTGTATTTTAAAATAGTGGTTATGATTAGAATCACATATTTGTATTTTAAAGTAGTGGTTATGATTAGAATCACATATGATTTTGAAGATTATATTTTCATGATTCCATTTCAGAAGAGAGGTGAGTGGTTAATATGACAGGTTAATATAAGCACTTAACTTTTAAATATTTTTTAAATAATCATAAATGTTAAGACTATTAATTTTTAATTTCTTTATATAAATATAAATTATTTATAATTTTATTAACTCTCAACTCCAATTTAAGAGGTTTCTCAGTCATTATCCCTAAATATTAATATTGTAAAACAAATAAAGAATATGTTTTTCCAAATTTATTATCTATATAATTATAATAAAAGTGGATTAAATTTATAATTATAATAAAAATGGATTGAATTTTTAAAGATTATGGATTCAAGCTGTTTGATTTATCTGTACATATTCAGCGTTAAAGATTGATCTTCTAAATTTAATTTAACTTATTTTCACTTGAAATGTTATTATTAAAAACAAATACTATTAATTAAAATAAAAATCAATATATTTCAATGAGAAACACATCATTGCGGAAATCGGCTCCTCCACTTACGAAACATTTTCCTGCACTTTCACGTTGTTTTCGATTTACAGTTGGGGATGCGAAGGCTTCCGCACTTTTGAAACTTGAAATTATTCGCTTTCGCCTGTTACTCACTCCACTCTTAATTACGCACTTATATTAATATTATTTTAGTCATCTAAATAATATTGGTTTGTATTTTAATATTAATTAAGAGTCATGTAAATAATATTATTAATACAAACATACTAATATAATCACATATTTGTATTTTAAAATACTGGTTATGATTAAAATCACATATGATTTTGAAGATTATATTTCGATGACTCAATTTCAGAGGAGAAGTGAGTGGTTAATATAAATAGTTAACTTTTAAATATTTTTTAAATAATCATAAATGGTTAAATTCTAATTTTTAATTTTTTTTATATAAATTTAAAGTATTTATAATTTCATTAACTCTCAACTTCAATTTAAGAGGTTTCCAAGTCATGTTTCAGAATATTAATATTGTAAAACACATAAAGAATATATCTTTCTAAATTTATTATCCATATAATTATAATAAAAATGGATTAAATTTATAATTATAATAAAAATGGATTGAATTTTTGAAGATTATGGATTCAAGCAGTTTGATTCATCATTCAGAACTTTAAAGATTGAGCTTTAAAATTTAATTCGACTTATTTTCACTTGAAATGTTATTATTAAAAAAATATTAATTAAAATAAAAATCAATATATCTCAATGAGAAATGAGAAATGGGTCTCCTTCCTCATTTCTGATTTTCAGTTCAGATTGCAGAAGTCCTCCACTTACAAATTAGGGTTCTCGTACTTTCACATTTTCCGGTTTTCGATTTCCATTTCGGATGGCGAAGTCTACTTCCAAACTTTTGAAACTTGCAATTCTTCACTTTACGGGGTTCTGCACTCAGCTCTTAATTTACCCACTCTGCATTGATATTATATTAATATTATTTAGTCATGTAAATAATATTGGTTTGTATTTTAATATTAATTAAGAGTCATGTAAATAATATTATTAGTATAAACATACAATTAGAATCACATATTTGTATTTTAAAATAGTGGTTATGATTAGAATCACATATGATTTTGAAGAATATATTTTCATGACTCCATTTTAGAGGAGAAGTGACTTGTTAATATAAGCAATTAGCTTTTAAATATTTTTTAAATAGTCATAAATGGTTAAACTGTTAAATTTTAATTTTTTTATATATATCTAAATTATTTATAATTTCATTAACTCTCAAATCCAATTTAAGAGGTTTCCAAGTCATTGTCGAGGAATATTAATATCGTAAACAAATAAAGAATATGTCTTTCCAAATTTATTATCGATATAATTATGATAAAAATGGATTAAATTTATAATTACAATAAAAATGGATTGAACTTTTGAAGATTATGGATTCAAGCAGTTTGATTCATCTATACATATTCAGAACCTTAAAGATTGAACTTTTAAATTTAATTTAACTTATTTTCATTTGAAATGTTATTATTAAAAACAAATACTATTAATTAAAATAAAAATCAATATATCTCAATGAGAAAGAGGTCTCCTTCCCAATTTAGGGTTTGGTCCTCCACTTAGGAAACATGGTTCTCGCATTTTCTAGTTTTTTTCTGGTTTTTCATGGACTTTTGGACTTTTCAAACTTGCAATTCTTCACTTTCGGGTGTTTCCCATTCCACTCTTAATTTACACACTCTGCATTGAAATTATATTAATATTATTTTAGTCATTTAAATAGTATTGGTTTGTATTGTATTTTAATAATCATAATAAAAATAGATTAAATTTATAATCATAATAAAAATGGATTGAATTATTGAAGATTATGGATTCAAGTCGTTTAAATATTCACAGATTTAAAGCTTGAGCTTTTAAATTTAATTTAACTTATTTTCACTTGAAATGTTATTATTAAAAACAAATACTATTAATTAAAATAAAAATCAATATATCTCAATGAGAAACAGGTCTTTTTCCAGATTTTCGGTTGGACTTGGGGAAGTAGGATCCTCCACTTACCAAACAAGTTTCGGCACTTTCACGCTTTTCTAGTTTCCTATTTCCTATTCAGGATGCCAAAGTCGCGGACTTTTGAAACTTGCAATTCTTCACTTCTGTGGGTTTAGCACTATGCTCTTAATTTACACACTCTGCGTTGATATTAATATTAATATTATTTTAGTTATCTAAATAATATTGGTTTGTATTTTAATATTAATTAAGAGTCATGTAAATAATATTATTAATACAAACTTACTCTTAGAATCACATATTTGTATTTTAAAATAGTGGTTATGATGAGAATCACATATGATTTTGAAGATTATATTTTCATGACTCCATTTCAAGGAGAAGTGAATGGTTAATATAAGTAGTTAACTTTTAAATATTTTTTAAATAATCATAAATAGTTAAACCCTTAAATTTTAATTTGTTTTATATAAATTTAAATTATTTATAATTTCATCAACTCTCAACTCCAATTTAAGAGGTTTCCTAGTCATTGTCCTGGAATATTAATATTGCAAAACAAATAAAAAATATGTCTTTCCAAACTTATTATCGATATAATTATAACAAAAATGGATTAAATTTATAATTATAATAAAAATGGATTGAATTTTTGAAGATTATGGATTCAAGCCGTTTGATTCATCTGTACATATCGAGAGCTTTAAAGATTGGGATTTTAAATTTAATTTAAATTATTTTCACTTGAAATGTTATTATTAAAAAACAAATACTATTAATTAAAATAAAAATCAATATATCTCAATGAGAAATAGGTCTCCTTCCCTATTTCCAGTTTGGATTGCGGAAGTCCGCTAGTCCACTTACTAAACAAAGTTGTCGCACTTTCTCCCTTTCCCGGTTTTTGATTTGGGGTTTGGGATGGGGAAGTTGGCTTCCCTACTTTTGAAACTTGCAATTCTTCACTTTCCCGGATTCTTTCACTCCGCTCTTAATTTACACACTATGCATTGATATTATATTAATATTATTTTAGTCATCTAAATAATATTGGTTTGTATTTTAATATTAATTAAGAGGCATGTAAATAATATTAATTAAGAGGCATGTAAATAATATTATTAATATACTATTAGAATCACATATTTGTATTTTAAAATAGTGGTTGTGATTAGAATCACATATGATTTTAAATATTATATTTTCATGACTCCATTTCATATGAGACGAGAGTGGTTAATATAAGCAGTTAACTTTTAAATTACATTGCATAGGAGATGTGAGTGGTTAATATAAGCAGTTAACTTTTAAATATTTTTTAAATAATCGTAAATGGTTCAACTCTTAATTTTTTAATTTTTTTTATATAAATTTAAATTATTTATAATTTCATTAACTCTCAACTCCAATTTAAGAAGTTTTCAAGTCATTGTCCCGGAATATTAATATTGTAAAACAACTAAAAACGACTAGTGAAAACCAAATTATGCTCATTACTTGTCAATGTTTGAGAAAAGGGTAGAAATCATTAAAAAAAAAATTGTAATAGTGAAGAAGATGTTGGAGGCTTAAATTTGGTAATAAATTCAAATTTTATTGTTAAAAAAATTCTAAGATTCAGTAATAAATTATGAATAGGATTTTTTTTAGATAAATGGCATAGGTACATGAAGGAAGTCTCTAAAGTGCAAATTAAGTGTCATCGCTGGCAATGGTTTTGCAATAATGGTTTCCATAAACCAACCCTTTACTTTATATACTATAGAAAGTTCCACATTCTCCAAACATGAAGTTTCATTAAAAACTAAAAATTGAAAATTCACACCTTGAATCTTTACTATATCCAATTTTTTAATGTTGAAGAGATTAGGAACATAATTTAAATTACATAGAAACTAAGATTAATTGTTATTTGGAAACATTTCAACAAAATAAATGATGTACAATTTGAAAAGCTTGAAGATGAAAGTGATGTGCAAATAATGGAACTGAAAATTAAGTTGATTTGACCAATAATATTTGTGGCCATTGTGATTTTGGCATAAACTTATTACCTCATGGTGATAGTAGATTTATTTATTGTTGTGTTTAACTATTTTACCGGAGTTAATCTCAATTGGCTATGGTGGAACTGAAAATTAAGTTGATTTGACCAATAATATTTGTGGCCATTGTGATTTTGGCATAAACTTATTACCTCATGGTGATAGTAGATTTATGTGTTGTTGTGTTTAACTATTTTACCGGAGTTAATCTCAATTGGCTATGGTTTTATGTCCAAAATTTCATTGCTTGTATGTTTTTTTCAATCCTCATAATATCATTGTTTTCATTTTCATTGTTTCCATTATTTTGTGTTTGCAATGTTTCCAATATGATTTCTGATTTGTTTGAAGTTTTCGAGCTTGATTCTTTGTATCATTAAATTTCAATGATTAATATTTACTAATGAATATTTTTTTTCGTCAACCTTAACAAAATTTGCAGTGGTTTTTTTTTCCCATAGACTTTTGCGGCTTGCTTCTATGACCAAGCCATTGCTTAAAATCTACAAATAAATGGCAATTCAATAGCATGAATTGCCATTCGAAAGCATTCTCTTTCATTCCTCCACAACAACCATTTGAAATAAATAACAACCAAGGCATTTTTTTTCGAGAATTTTGTAGAAACAGTTGCTGAAAATGTAATTATTGCAATTTTTAAACAAGATTTTAATAAAAAAATAGAAAAAAAATCTTGAATACAAAATTTGTTTAAATATTGAATGATATATTTAAAAATTTATGTAATATAATGAAGAAGAAAAAATGATTACAATTAAGATTAAAAAATTGTTGCAAACAAAGTTACAAATTAAACATACTTATTCATGTTCCTGACTTCTGCTTTCTGCAGTGCGAAACACGGAAAGTGGAAGTTACAAGTTCGTAATAAAACTTTTTGTATTTTCGACTTCCCCATTTAACTTGGAAGATTTTCTCAAATCACAAATACAAAATCTGTTTAAATATTAAATGATATATTTAAAATTAATCTATAAATTGTGTAATATAATGAAGAAGAAAAATGATTACAATTAAGAATGAAAAAATATTGCAAACAAAGTTCCAAATTAAACATACTTATTCATGATTCATGACTTCCGCTTTCTGTAGTGGGGAACACGGAAATCAGAAGTTACAAGTTTGTAATAAAACTTTATGTATTTTCGACTTCTGCTTTCCGCAGTGCAGAATGCGGAAATCGGAAAATTTTTTGTCTCATATTTTTTTGTCTTATTTCCCGATTTCCGCAAAGTGGAAGTCGGGAATCATGAATAAGTATGTTTAATTCGTAAATTTATTTGCAATAATTTTTTCATTCTTAATTGTAATCGCTTTTTCTTCTTCTTCATGCATTTATTTCTGATTTTAAATATATTCCTATCCAATTGTTATTAAACCATGGGGGATTCACTTGTTAACCAATATCCTAGCTCGTTAATTCATATTGCGGGTTTTAAATTTCTTAAAAACCAGGCCAATATATTGCATGTATTGGGGGGATGAAGGGTTTTGGGTGGGGGTTAGGGGGGTTTATAAGGAGTAGGGTATAAAAAGGGGTGGTGGGGAGGTTTAAGGTATTGCGAGGGGGTTTCAACAAAAGGAGTTTGGACCAATATCTACAGAAATTAAGGGTATTGTTTAATATTACATGATTACACGTGCTCTGTGAGAGGTTCATTCAGTGGAGCCGTGTATTAAACACTATTACTTATTGACTTTTTGATACACCAAACTATCCATTCTTTGAGAAAAGGAAAAATAATAAAATAAATAAAATATTTCCTTACATGTATGGCTTAGGGATGAAAGCATAAATAAAAGTATAAACATTTTTCTCGTTGAAGCACTGTTTTCCATCATTTAGACTTCAGACTTGTCAGCCTCACATTTCTACAAGTTTACCTTTGTAAGCTTTATTATTAGTCAAATAGAAGTTCAATTATTCGCCTTCAAAAGTATAAGCCCTACTATTCATGCCACATGAAGTTGAGCATTACCAAATCAACTATTTCTAAAACATTTACCATTCTAAAGATGAAAAGAGAAAACAAAAATTAGTAGTTCCAAAAAACTAAGTCGAGGAGCTGACCCAAAAACATATCGAAGTTCCGCATCCCACTTTCCGTACTGCGAAAAATGAAAAGCGGATGAAAACAAAAATTGCGATGAGAAAAATCAAAGTTCTGATTTCTGCATTTCGCAATGCGAAAAGCGAAAATCGGGAAATAAGATAAAAAATATGAGACAAAGACTTTTTCGCTTTTCGCACCGCGGAGAGCGATAGTGGAAAATATGGAAAGTTTTATTACAAAATTGTAACTTTCGATTTCTGTGTTCCACACTGCGGAAAGTAGAAGTCGATAATGGATTTCCCTGAAGAATTGAAAAAAAAGGATCCCTGCTTTCACCACTATGGAAAGTGGATTTTATTAAGTGAAATTCCCATGCTTCTGCAGATGCTTCATTCAGTTGCAGAAAGACTCAATATTGTTACCCTCTCGGCGTTCCTTTGCACCTCTCGGTGCAAATGCTAGTATGTAAATATAGGCCATATTAGACACTAAAAATGATCAAATAACGAATTTATTTTTTGAAAAAAAAACCCAAAAAATAGCCAAATAGCCAAATTCTGCCCCTAAAATTACCCTAACAGTCCAACCAGATGGATTTCCTTCCACTCCAACCACCACTATACATGACATGATCAAATTTGGAGAAGTCAAAACCATCAAAAAGATATAGACCCTTCAGAACTAAGTTCGGCTGGGAGCCAGTCAAGCTAATTCATGTTATCTGATAATGTGTTTGGCTGAGAACAAGCCCTGGTCCTAAATAGCCATGACCTATGACACCCCTAGCATGATGAAAATTCCTAACCCTGGCATTCTATCGTAGGAAGAAGCAAGAAACATTGCCACTCGAAACGCCACAAACACAGCACATGAATACATGTTTAAACAAATATAGGCTGAAGGGGAAAAAATAGAGTATACAAAATGATGCATAATCTAACCAAAGGGAACATTACAACCATGACCAGAGAAAAAGAAAAACTCGGATACATGTAACATACATTCAACCCAAATTGGGGGAGAGTAAACTTACTCGACAAGGCAGAAGACAATGGCAGTTGACTTGCATATCAGCAAGTAACCACCAATGGTAGGACCCAATAGAGCAGTAGTTAACCGAAAATAGGAGGACGCAATCCATGCATTGGATCAACACTGCAAATGATGGGAAAAAATTAATTGAAAAATAATAATTAAAAAAAATGAGGGGGATAAAATCCAACAAAGAAAAACATAAGAACCCATTAAACGTAAACTATACATTCCAACATATCCTCAACCAATCAACCAATGATGCAATCCACACAAAGCACCAACACTGCAAACATCAGGAAAAAACAATTAATAAATAAAACAAATCAATAATTATCCAAGGAGAAAAAAACATAACAAGCCATGAGACGAGAATTGTACCGGCCACATGCGAAGAAATTCTAGCAGTCCCTGCCACTTGCAAAGAAATTCCAGGAGAGTCCTAGATCCAACACAATTAAGAACTATTGAAGATTGCACAAGCACAACCCTAACAGGTAGAGCAGACACCCACCTATACCTGAAAAATAGAATAATGAGCACCCAGGTTATTGTATGTTGTGTTAGATTAATCAAAAACCCATTCCCATAGTTAGGATACATTAATTAATCTTTTTTATTAATGTCCTCGGTTCTATACTAGCTAGTTGGCATCCACTTGGACCACTTGGTCAAAAATTTCTAAAACGGTCTATAGGAGCACCTTTAAAATATTTTGGATAATATTCTGACAACTACACAGAATTCCCAGTTTAGTAAGTGCGCTTTTCTGCCTTATCTAGACTTAGACTGCTTCTCAGCATCTTTAAGGTAAAAAGGTGAAATCTAATCACATAGAAGCTACTATGTTTTTGTGCAACTCATCCTCCTTCTTTTTCTCTCTTGAAATCATGAGTATATTGAATTTCCATCACTTTTTAGCTGACATACATCCTTCATCCAATTTGTGACCTTCCTAGCAGGGATGATTTTAAGGAACCATACTGATTTAAAAGTGTATAGATCTTTGTGAATCTTACCAATTCTTAAAATGCCAACTATAAAATGTTTGACGATATTTTTCAAAAATATTTTAATTTCCAAGGATTTTATATCGTTTATATAATAATTTGGCGATTTTTAGGGTGAAAAAACTTTACCCCATCAAAATTGGGCAAAATGGGGCTTCAAAAAATGCAAAATGGTGAATCTGTTTTTAGATAAAAACCCCTAAAAATAGCCCATGGTCTAAATTTCACCCCTACAATTATCCCTGCTTCCTAGACTAATTTGGAAAGTGTTTTATGCACCAAGGGTAATTTTGTACTTTTAGTAACCCTGCTATTGTGAGGATTCAATTTGCCTCCTTAGGCATTAGAATCCCTAATGTAATTATATGTTTGGACAACCTATTATTATATAAGGTTGGATAATGTAAACTTATGCAATGCAAGTTAGTGTTATGCACCAATTTCAGTCTTCAATTTTGAGTGGATATTTTCATGTCTTATAGCAATTTTTGTGAGTTCAAGTGATCTAAGACTAGGCTTAATTTCCACGTGGTATTAGATATCCATTAGCTCGAGTGTTCTCCTCTCTTATTTTTTTTCAAGATCGATCATCACTCTCTCAAGGAGTGCATTCAGTATTCCTCAGGTCACAGTTGCTAAATAAATGGATCAATCTCACCATATCATCTTGACTTCATTCAACTACTTCGAATGGAAGGCACAAATGGAGATCCTAATCAGGAGCAAGGGCCTCTTCAGAGTGACCATGGAAACTAAGGTTGAGCCTAATGCTTATGCAGAGAATATCAAGTGGCATAATGGGAGGGATGAGGCTTATGGTCTCTTCTGTCTCTGCATTTCCATAGACCTTATTTTCCATCTAGATGGATTGACATCACCAAATTAAGTATGGAAGAAACTCCAAACCTTATTTAGAAAAACAGATGAAATGAGGGGACATTCCCTGGAGAATTATCTTGTCTCACTGAATCCAAGCAATTTTGATTCTTTACAAGTCTACTTCTCCAGTTTTAAAGCTCTTATTCTTCAGCTAAAGCAGTGTGGTATTGAAAAGAAATATGAACAACTAGTCTTGGCCATACTTTCGAATCTTAGCCCTGACTATTCTTTGTTTTTATCGACCTTCCATTCCACTAAGTTGACATTTCAAAACTAGAATATGCCTTCACTTGCAGAGTTCATGGAATCCTTGAACCAGGAGCAAGATAAATTGGTCATGATGGGCACCATCAAACCTTCCAAATATCAAGCTTTGGTTGTTGGAGATTCAAAGATGGATTCCAAAGGAAAGAAGAAGGATAATCCAAAGAATCCTCCTGATCAAAAGAAAGACAATTCCAAGTATCATGAGGAGTCTTCAAGCTCCAAGAATAATTCCCAAAAGAATAAAGGTAAAGGTGAAATGAGCAAGACTTGTGCATACTGTGGTAAGGTATTACATCTAGAGAGATATTTCATGAAGAAACAAATTGATATGTTAAATCAACTCATTGAAAGGCATAACATATCTCTTCATGACAGCACAAAGAAGAAGGATGTTGCATCAAATTTTGAAGAAAAGGAAAGAGTTCATGCACTGGTTGCAAGCACTGTAAGATCCTCTTCCTTTATCATTGATTCTAGAGCTTCAAGACACATGGATTAAACAAGGGAGGCCTTCTCCTGTCTTGATGATTCGAATGGTCCTAATATTTTATTGGGGGGTGATTTTGAAACAAAATGTAAAGGGAAGGGTAGAATAGATATTAACCATGGCTCTTTCAATAATGTTTTGTATGCCCAGGTCTTGTTTCCAACCTCTTGTTAGTCTATCAGATGAATCAAACTAGGTCACCTAAGAAGGTTGTCTTCCCTCCCAATGATGTATAAATCATTGAAATATTGAATGGTATATTCATAGAAAAAGGTTATGTTGATCATAGCTTTAAAGTGTAAAATTTCTCACACTCCATGCCCTACTCAAACCCCTCTTCTCTCCTCACTCATGATAATGAAGCTAGTAGGATAAGTCGTGAAAGGTTTTTCCATATTAACTACAAATATTTATCTGATTTATGTGACAAAGACATGGTCATATGGTTACCCAAAATCAATTTTTCTAAAGGAGTTTGTCGAGGATGTATTCTAGGAAAACATCTAGAGCACTTGAGTATGAGAGATTCAGTCATGAGAGAACCTTTGCACCTCTTGAGCTTATTCACACTGATATCATTGGTAATTTTCCTCATATGTCAATGATTCAATCCAAATATTTCATAACCTTCATAGATGATTTTTCCAGATATTGTTGGGTCTTTTTTCTTCAAGCACAAATCAGGATTTTTTTACCTCTTCAAGGACTTTAAATCCCTAGTAGAGAACCAGTCTGGAAGAAATCTCAAAGTCCTCATATCTGATAATGGTGGTGAATATGTCAAATCTGAATTCATATAATTTTTTGAAGATGTAGGTATCCAAATGCAGCACTCTGTTCCTTACACACATCAGTAGAATGGTGTTGCTGAGAGGAAGAATAAATCTCTCAAATCCTGATGGCCACTTGCATGATGGAGTCGAAAAAATTTCCACAAAAATTTTGGGATGAATAAATTAAATGTGCATCCTATATCTAGAATATGGTGCCTCACAAATCATTGTATGGAATCACTCCTTTCGAATCTTGGAGTGGACACAATCCTGATGTGTCACACTTAAGGATTTTTGGCTCTAGAGCTTGGGCTAGAATTCCACCTAAAAAGAGAAAGGATTTGGATCCCCATATTCAAGAATGCCTATTTTTGGGGTATTCAGAAGATTCCAAAGGGTACAAATTGATCAACATGATCACTCAAAAACCCTTCATTGAAAGGAGTGTTCAGTTTGAAGAAGAGCCTATGCCAGCAACAGAAATTGGAGTCGTCTTCACCACTACCACCTCTTATTGTAAGTGAAGACTCTAATAATTTTTATGATTCTGATATGTCTAATAATGAATATTTAATTGAATATCATAACACTACCACAAGACCAAAATGGGAAGCAAAGACCATTCAAGCAACTGGGGAACTAGCTGGGAATCCTAGTGGTCCTAGAAGAACTAGATCTCAATTCGAGAGTGTCCTTTCTGTCAAGGACCCATGATTTTTTGAGAAGTGTTATCTGATGATTAAACCTGATACACAAATATATGAATAATTTTTATAATATCCAATATGGAAAACATCCATGAAAGAAGAATTTCATTCGCTCCAAAAGAATGAAACATGGGAACTAGTCTATCTTCCGAGAAAGCTAGTAAAGTGAAAATGGGTATTCAAGACAAAGTTTGTTTTTGATGTCTCTCCTCTAAATTTTAAGGAAATTTTAGTGGCTAAGGGATTATCCCAAGTCCAAGGCGTTGACTACAATGAGACCTTTGCACTAGTGGCAAAGATGGACTTTATAAGACTAGTTTTGTCCATTGCAACTTCCAAGCAATGGGAGGTACATCACATGGATCTGAAGATTTCCTTTCCACATGGAGATATCAAAGAGGAGATATATATATATGCTAATGCATCTCTTGTGTGCAGGTTGAATAAATCACTATATGGGAGAAAACAAGCTCCCGGAGCTTGGTATGCCAAGATTGATGGCTTTCTTATATCACATAACTTTTGTAGATGCAAGTCCATTCTAAATGTTTATTTGAAGATGGTTCATGTTTCAATCATTATTATTGTATTGTATGTGGATAACCTTTTGATGATAAGAAGTTCCTTGAAATAAATTTCCTCCTTAAAGGATGCTTTGAACCATGCCTTCTCCATGACCGATTTGGGACTGTTGAGACAATTTTTGGGGCTTGATATTTCTCAATCAGCCTTTGGAATCAAATTACAACAGTCCAAATATGATTCAGAATTGATAAACAAGTTAAAAATGAAGTATTTTAATCCAATCAAGACTCCTTTCCTCTTATGAGTTAAGCTTGAAGAAGCAAACTCAACTCCCTTGGAAAACAATACTATGTACAGACAACTAGTTGGTTGTCTTCTCTATTTGAATCACACTAAACCTTATATTTCTTATGCAATAATTGTAGAATATATACATATGGGTCAGACACATGATATACATTCGAGGGCAGCAAAGGGAATCTTTCACTTTGTGCAAGGAACCAAGACACATGGGATTCACTATGTTGCAGAATCTGACCTAGAGTTAGTTGGTTTTACTAACTCTGATTGGGACCCTGATAAAAAATAAACTTTTGGATATGTGATTACTTGCAGATTGGCCAATAAGCTATTCAATTAAAAATCAAAGTGCCATTTCACTTTCTTCTACAGAGGAAAAATACAGAGGAGTTGTAAATGCAACGACTCAATGTGTATGGTTAGAAGGCATACTTGGAGAGTTGGGATAAAATATAACACTTCCACTGTCATATTTTGTGACAATCAAAGTGATAATCAAATATCAATAGACCATGTACAAAGGCAGTGAACCAAACACATAGAGATCCACATGCACTACATCTAAGGACTTGTGCATGATGAAGTTATTGCTTTGCACTATTGTGCATCATATGAGCAAGTTGCAGACATCTTCACCAAGGAAATATTTGAGAAGACATTCAAAAATATCAAATAAATTCTTGGGATAGTTGATCACATGGTGAAGACTGATTGAAGACAATATTTCATAAAAAAATTTCATGTTCATGTTTTGAGGGAGGATTTTCCCCTTGTGGTTTTGCCTCTTTCCTTGTTTTTCATGAGCAAGCAATATGTAAAGGGTGACTAAGACTTGTTTCTAGGCCTTATATATCTTATATATTTCTGATATTTCACATAAGCCATGATTAAGGGGGGTTGTTAGAATAATAAAAACCCCATTCCCATACTTAGTGTACATTAATTAATCTTTTTTTATTAATCACCTAGGTGATGTACTAGCTAGTTGGAATCCACTTACACCACTTGGTCAAAACTGTCTCCAGAAGATCCTTTAAAATATTATGGATAAGATTCTGATAACTACACAGACTTCGTAGTTTAGTAAGTGTGCTTTCCTGCCTTATCCAAACTTATACTAATTTTCAACAGTTTTAAGGTAAAAAGGTGAAATCAAACTGCTCTGTTTTTGCACAACTCATCCATGCAAAACCGCAAGATCTACATACCAAGCTTCTTCATTTAGTAACCAGTGTGTATCCCTATCATTCAAACATCAATTTGGAGGTTAAACATTGTAGTGATGACATTATAAAATAATTTACAGCAACTAAAAATGAACTGTGCAAAAGGGAACAAAACTTACCTTCATCGACATTTTCTTTCTCTGTAAGGCGCCAAAACATGGAGTCAAATTTTTTTTGGCATGTTGGATGTTTAATGCAGAAGTATAATGTTGGGCATGCACAGAGTCGAATGATGGAAGGGTCAAGAGCCCTCGGCTCTCCCCACCAGCCCACAACACAAAGAATAATGCAAAAGACCAAAACCCTTGGGTTTTTATTTAGGGTTTAGACCCCTTTCCATCTGGATGGCACCACAGGATCCCTTCACATGGAAACCATAACTCACAACCTACCTCCACATAATGTTTAAGTTTCAAACACCCTTTCGATATAGTTTAGAACATTTTGTTCAATGAATGATAATCCATGGTATAAGAATTTTAAACTAAGTCAAAGCTTAGTATACAATGACCTTCTCCCTTTTTGTAATTACGAAATATTACTTTTTGAGTATTTAGCCTTTTCTTAACACCTTCGGTTGTTAGTTGTTAGGTTTGCTAGGGGTGGCATAACCTTTCTTTTGAAACACCTGAATAAATACAAAGTAGGAAATGCTTTAGCTTCATAAGCTAAGTAAGACCTATCACATGGTAACCCAGTTTTCGAAATAAGCGGAGATTTTAAAAATGTTAAAGCATGACGATATCCATCCTTATGGAAAAAAAAAGAAAGCACACAATTTGCAACATACGACAAGGAAAACATAACATATGAACTTTAGGGAATAATTAAATTATCATAAGACTCGGAAACTGTATTCTAGAACAGAGTAATATGAAATCATTTATGCAATGATCTTAATCAAGTTTTTAGGTATCATTTTTCACAGAAGATGTCTTTGTAAGCTAATACCTAAGAGGAATTTTTAGGATGTAGGGTTTTAATACATGAAACCAGATCTAGGTCTTTTATTGATCTAAACCTTCCCTAGCAATTTTTTTTATTATTATGGATTTTTCGGAGTTGTTACACCTACTCTATGTCAATTGATGATGGTTGTCTTGAGATCAATCCAAGAAATGGGAAATGGCCTCATATTACTGATTGTAAGCCTAGCATGACAATAGATATTGGGATACCTAGCTCAAGAACATTGATTTTATCAAAAAATAACCATAGGGTTTTGGAAAGGGAACTCTTACATTTTGGACAAGTGTCATTCGTGTAGCAATATGACTATATCCCATTTTTTTGCTTGAGTGTTGATAATGACCATGCTCTTTTCCAATTGTTAGATCCCATGGATTTTGGCTTTGACAATGAGACTTGACAATGAGAGGTTCAACCATGAATTTTACTATCTAAGCCCTATTGTGATTTTTTTTTAATTGGATTTAACCTTCTATTATTGTGATCACTCAAACTTTAAATCACATGATTAATTACAAAGTTTTCAACCTATGTGATATTCCATCACATAGTTCTAAAACTTATTCTGCACACGATGTGTGTTCTTTGATGAAGCATTATCTTGGTGCCATCATCATCATCAATAATCTATCAAATTGTTTCAAAATTTCAAGCTCCATGAAATGTTTAGGAACAATCATACCTTCGGACTTGTGCAATTTCATCACATCCCTTTAAAATTTATGCTCAATATGATATGGTCTTTTTTATCCACAATTTTTTTTTATGTAATATGTCACGCATGCATTCCACTTTTTTTTTAAGTACAAGGGATATCATGCTACCCATTGGAGGATATGAAGTATGGAGGATGCATGTAGGATATCAAATCATCATAAGATATCACCCCAAATCCATTTCCTATCCCACACTACCCTCCAAATCAAAATACTTTTGATTAACTATACAATAGGGAATGAAAACTAAGATGCCAAATCGAGGAAACCTCATATTCTGATTTTGTTGTCATCTTTCTTCATCAAATCATATTTTTTGCACTTTAGCAACATCTCTATATAATGTGCCTAGTTTTGCACCTAGATAATCTAGCACAAGTAGAATTTAAATGTAATTTGTTTGGGATGCTAAAGTGGACGCAATTTGCATCGACTTTAACACAATCTTGATATAATCCACCAAGTTTTGCACCTAGACAACCTAGCATAAGGAGAATATAAATGTAATTGATTTGGGGTGCTAAAGTGGACACCATAAATGTAATTGATTTGATGATAATGGCATTCACAATGATGTGATTATATGATGATGATGATGATGAAAATGTTGTTGTTGATGATGATAATAACAATGATGAAGATGATCATGATCATGATGATATATATAATGATGATGAATACGATGGAAATGACAATGAAGTTGACAATGATGAGATAATATGATAATGATGATGATGATGATGATAGTAATGATGAAAATGATAGTTACGATGACAATGAGAATGACATGAATGATGATGATCATGATGATGATCCTAATGAGAAAGTGTTGGTAGAGGTAAATAAACTGGCAGTTTCACTACATGCTCCAAGATTAAAATGTGCTCAATCACAGTTATAAGTTATGCATGCTTATATTGTAACCATATCCCACTTGTTATGCATGCCTTAGATGGTAACCATATCCCATATGCTTTAAATGATGACGATGATGAACTAGATGACAATGATAGTGATGATGTTTTTTATGATGAAGATAATGAACTAGATGACAATGATAGTGACAATTTTTTTGATGATGATGATGATGATGATCACCGTCATCATCGACATCATTTTCATTGTCATCATGATTATCACAATAGTCATCATCATTGTCATAATCATCATCCATGTCATCATCATCGCCATTGTTCTTGACATCATCATCATCGTCGTCATGATTATTGACATTGTCATCAGTTATTCATCATTACCTTTGGCACAACAAATAATATCTACCCAAAATATGTGATTAGTGGAAAAGGGTCATGGAGGACACATACGATTTATGTATGAAAAATAACAACTTTATTTTTTAAGATGATCAACATGATCATTCTCATTGTATTCATCATCATTGTCATTGTCATCATCACCATCATCATTATTCATTTCATTTCCATCATAATCATCGTCAATGTCATCATCATCATCATCATTGTCATCATCATCATCGTTGTCATCGTTCTCCTAATTATCAACAACATTATCATCATCATCATAGCCATCCTCAATATCATAATCATTATCCTCATTTTCATCTTCAACATCTGGGTGCAAAACTGGATAAAAACATGGATCCAAAAAAGGATGCAAACATGGATGCAACAAAAGTGGGTGCATAATCGGGTGCACTAAAAGAGGATGGAAAAAATGACACAATCGTGGAATCAAAACATGCTGAAAAAAGTGACGCAAAAGTGGATGCAACTATGGAAGTACAATTGGATGCGAAAATGGATGCAATAAAAGTAGATGAAAAACTAGATACAAAAGCAGACGTAACACCCAATGCAAAAACCGATGCAAAAGTGGATGCATAAAGGTATGAAATAACTTATGTAAACTTGGATGCAAAAATGATGAAAACGTGGATGCAAAAGTTGAATCAAAATTGGGTGTAAGAGTAGGCGCAAAAATGGGTGTGAATTGGGACGCAACAAAAGTGGATGCAATAGTAGATGCAAAAAAAGACGTAAACATGGATGCAAAATTGGAAGAAAAAATGGATGAAAATGTGGGTGCAAAAGTGGACGAAAAAATGGATGCAAAAGTGGGTGAAACAAACTAGACTCGAACAGGATGTCAAATTTAATGCAAAACTTGGTGCACACGGAGATGCAAAAAGGGATGCAAAAAAGAAGCAGAAGTGGATGCAAAAGAGAATGTAAAAAAGGATGCAAAAGTATATGAAAACATGGGCATAAAAGTGGAGGAAAACATGGACGTAAAAGGGGTCACAGCAAGAGTAGATGTACAAACTAGGTGCAAAACTAGGCGCAAAAACTGATGCAAAACCTTATGCAAAAATTGGCGCATAACAAGGTGCAAAACCAATGCAAATTACGTCATAGTTTGCACCATATTTAGAAAAATAATGCAAAAAAGGCCTAAATATCACCAACCCATGAAATTGCGCCGTGTTTCCCAAAAAATGAAAAAAAATACATTGAAAGATGATCTAGACACAAAAAAGGAACCAAAAAGAGGCGTTAATTAGAGGGTTTTTTTGTAGTGATAGTATATCAATTTTACTCACAAATGTATTTGTACCAAGAAAAATATCAGTGTTATTGATTGAGATATTTGAATCATTCATTTTGGGATAAAAACAATTATTATTTATTTCTTGTCTAATTATAATTAACAAACACAAGAGCCATTACCTTAGCGATTGGGAGAATTTTGGATGGCACTATATAAAATCAATTAACAGTTTGAATATGTTTAAAATTCTCATAACATGGGATAATATTTGAAATAACTAATTGAGGGATATATAATTCCCAATATTTTTTACAATAAACATATAACCATAAATAAAATGACAAAAGATAAACATAAAAAAAAAATTGAAAATAATTAATTCTATACTGAAATAGAAGAGGCGTCTTATTTCTTCTTAACTATAACCCTGCAATTATATCAAATAGATCTTTCTAGTATGCATATATAACACTATAAAATGTAAAAGAAACAAACAAGTTGAAAATTTGTGTGGCTTATATGTGATATTAATATCCTTTGTTTCATTTAGAAAACAATTGAAGAGATTTATATTCGATATTCATGAATTTATACAAATTTGAAAGGAAAATATAATGCACAAATTTTTAATTTACAAAACTAATTGCGTCGAGAGGCGCTCTACAGCCCAGTATGAGGGAGATCTTGTAACGTTTGTCTAATCTTGTATGATGGAGATCTTGTAACGTTTGTCCATATTAAGTCGGCCAAAAATAATATGAGGGAAATCTTGTAACATTTGTCTAATCTTGTATGACGAAGATCTTGTAACATTTGTCAAATCATAATTTGTAACGTTTGTAACAAAAGGAAAAATAAGAAATAAAAAATATTATGTCGGCTAATAATAAAAGGAAAATATGTGTATTTTCATTCAATTTCTATATAAACACCAAAAACATTAATAAAATCCAGAATATGCAGCAAAGACAACCGGAAAAGAAAAGGAAATCAAGGAAGAGGACATTTGAACAGGTAATCTCCTCACCATTCTCCATCTCCAGCTTCGGGATTAATTTCAAAATGTTTCTTGAGTTTCAATTACAAAACCATGCTTGAGTTTTAAGGCTGGGTGTTTTTTTTCCAAACCAAGCATTTAAAATATAACTCAGTTAAATAGCTCCTTTGATATTGGCACTCAAATTCCTCAATTAAATAGGGTTAAATAGATCCTTATTGATCATGGAAGATACGAAAATCCAAACAGAGAATTCACATCTGCCATTACACCCAGAAATCCACATGTGAGTTTCTTCTCTTTGGCGCATGTTAGGTTTTTGGCAGTGGTATGTTCGTTGAAATGAGCCTGATGTGTTTGGATCGGCTATTAATTATTAATTTTCCAGCTGAGAGTATTATTATTATTAACTTTTTATGTGATTTGTTTTGATAAACAATTGAGAGTATTAGTTTTTCGAGATATTTCTCAGTGTCCATGGCCTGGACAATGCAGAGATCGATCAGATATAGTAATCTAATATTTCTCAGTATCCATGGCATGGCCATTACAGAGATCGTTTGGCACATGCTATATTGTATAATTTCTCTTTTACAGTGCTTATTGTTTATCTTCATCTGCCACCATTTGTAATATTGGGTTTCTTTTTCTCATACATTGAGAAAAATGATTTCATCTTCATCTGCCACCATCTATAATCTTGGGTTTCTTTTTCTCATACATTGAGAAAAATGTAGAAATCGTCCACTCATCCAAAGTTAAGAATGACAGAACATTTTTATGGTTGCAAATGACATCAGGAATGAGAAAGTCTCAAGTATTGTTTTAGATTACTATGGATAGATGCTAAGAGTGATACATACAAATTTGCTTCCAACCATGTCCACTAAAGGTTGTGCATAAAATATGGAAATATATTTGTTCTCTCCTAGTTTTCTTTTGTATTAAAAAATATAAAATCAGTGATGGCCTCCACAACAGAACTGGCAACTCCACTGGGAAGAGCCTTGTTTGGTTGGAGTTTCTTTATCTTTCTTCTATTATTTTGTAAGGTTCCAGGTCCTTCTTTCCTCTTAGGAACACCTTTTCAGTCTATTAGTACACCTCCCTTGCCTTCCTAAGGCAGTTTTTGGATTTTTGGGGCCTTTTCCCACCCATACGCGAGTTGCAGAATCCATAGTCGCGTGTCGGGTTTGTACACGTGGCCTTCTATACTGTCAACCCACGTATGACACAAGAAATATCAATATGGAAACTCGTGTATGCCCCTAAAACAATGTTTTTTCCTCATCTTTGTGGTTTTTCCTACTGTTTGAGGGTTGTTTGGTAGGTCATTTGGGGTCCTCTACAGGTGCATGAATATAGGGAGTTAGTGTCACACCTTTTGGGTGTTATTTATCTAGGTTTCAAGTTCTTTTGTAGAATTAGGGTTTTCTCTTTTCTCATCCCCCCCACCCCCTTTGCTTGGTTTGATTTTTGGCTTATGTTTATGGTCAGCCTCTATTAATGATCTTTGTCTGAGTTCAGAAGCTTGTTGGTCTTTGTTTCCTTCTTCTTTTGTTGGTTAACTTAACCTTTCCAAAGTAGTTGACTTGTCTCTTATGCAAGCCTTCCTTCCAATTAGGGTTTATACTGGCTTTAGGGCATCCTAGAGTATGTTTGTTGGTTGTATAGCAGAGTTCATTTTGTTTTGTTCTTGTCATCTGTATACTTTAGTTTGTAGGTAGTTTTTATTTTGCATTTATAAAATAAAATGAAAAGAACATATAGTTGTTTAATATGCATGTAGATTAGGGTTTTTTCTTTAATGCGCTGCATATCATTATTCTTGGAAAAATAAAAAAGAATTGTTCTTTTGTGGCTTTCAAGTTTTCTATTTGGAAAAAGAAAGAGAATAATTTTATTTTATTTTACATTCCATTTCTCTTTTCATAGTCATTTTGTTTCAACTTTGAGTCAAAACACCATTGGTTTCACCTCCGCCACCCCCTTTGAGTAATTAACATCCCTTTAAAATAAACGCTTAATATTTAAAATTTATTAGTAACTATTTATTTATAGGGATGACACAAACTAGTCCAAGCTAGTGTTTTGGGTTAGGTATATCTTAACTACCCAAAACTTCAAACTCAAACATAGTGGCCTATCTTTTAGGAAATCCAACTTCATTGGGAAAGACACCAAAAAGTTCCTCTCACATAGGAGTCAAGCATGAGATCATGCGATACTGAGCTGTTGGAGATACCCCTCCACTTCTCAGTAAAGCATATGACAGAGTTGGTGCACGTTTGGGGACTCATCCAGTACCTCCTCCCGGCCCCGTGTGGTGGCTGGTACTGTTTGGGTTTTGGGATTTGCTACCCTGCTCATGTGCATCGGCTGGAATGATGACTGTTCTACTGGACTTTCTCCATGATTTTGGTAGCCTTAATATCTTGTCTACTAGGATCTTACACGGGTGTTATTGGAAGGCTATTTATAGTACACCTAGGGTATACTTAGAAGGTAGCCTCAGTAGACAATCTGGGAGGGAGGTTGGGTGATTCCAGCACTTGCACCCGGAGGGCTCTTCACAAGATGCCAAGTAACTACTCTCCTTCCTTCACTAGTTAGTTCTATGCCCTCATCATCCCAGACTTTACTTTGGAAGGTATATTTGTTTTCCCGGCTTGATACTTAGTTCTTTTTCTAGTGGTGTGTTCTTTGTAGTATTGGTTTCCTATCGACCTCAGACTTTGTCTCCTTGTTTGAAACTATGGCTAACACCCCTTTGAACACCAACTAAGAGATCCCCATGTTGGGAACTCCTTGTACTATTCCTCTCATAGGGAATGTTGGTGTTCCTTTGATGGCCACCTTGAATCTACCTAGATTCACCCTAGGGATACCAGTGTGGTTTTTTTCCACTCCAACTGTCATGAATTCCTCTGATGATTCTCAAGTAAGATTCTTATATCAAGGGCATCAAAACACTACTTCCCCTTCACCTGCAGTATCTTCTCCTCCTCCTTCTACCTCATGCAATGAAAGTACTGATACTAGTAATCGGCAATCTAAAATGAGTAAAAGAAGGAATAATAGGAAGAAGACACATAAGCAAGGGGGAACCCATTCAACCTCTGTACGTCAGGTTGAACCTCACCACCCAGCCTCTATGTTTCATGCCGGGGGCACCCATCCAACCTCTACAGGTCATGTTGGATCTAAGCAATCAACCTATGCAAGTCAAGTTGATCTTCACCATCCAGCCTCTACTGATCATGCTGGTGGGACCCTTCCAACCTTCCCAGGTCATGTTGGATCCAGTCACTTAGCCTCTATAGTTCATGCTGAGGGCACCCATTCAAACTCTATAGATCAAGTTGAACCTCCCCATCCAACCTCTACAAGTCATGTTGGATCCATCCACCCAGCCTTTGAATGTCATGCTGGGGGCATACACTCAACTGCTTCAAAGCATGTTGATCCTGTCAATCCAACCTCTTCAGGTCATGTTGGACCCAGTCTCTCAGACTCTGCAGGTCATGTTGGGGGCAGTCTCTCAACCTCTTTGGTTCATGTTGAGGAAAAACAGTCAACCACTATGAGTCATGTTGACATTATTGAAAAGACTAGCCATTCAAAACACAAGCCCAAGTTCCCTTGTAAGCTTTGTGAGGGAGACCACCTTACTTATAAATGGACTTCCATCATGGAGGTATGAAGAGTTTGGTTTCATGGGCATCCATTTTTTTAACATCCTGAATTTTTTCAATAACCAGCCTCTCTTAGTCAGGTTGGACCTAGTCACCCAGCCTCCAGTGGACATGTTGGGGGAAAACTCTCAGCCATTGTAGGTCATGCTGAGAGAAAACAGTCATCCACTACTAGTCATGTTGACACCATTAAGAAAACTGGCCATTTGAAGTGCAAAATTAAGTTCCCTTGTAAGCTATGCCAAGGAGATCATCTTACTCGCCAGTTCCCTGCTATCGCAGAGGTGTGAAAAGTGTGGTACGAGACTCAAGGATTTCCTTCTCCTAAACAGCCTATATTTTCTCAACAACCTACTCAACCTTTTATTGATCTAGTGGTCGAACCTTCCCAGTCTTATGGTTCACCCCACTCTTCTTTCAAAGAGCGATCCTTATGTGTTGAACCAATGTCATCTTTGGTCAATCCCACTCTCCATTTGGAGAGTGACTTTCACGAAGTGATTCAATCGATTCCATTGTTGATCAATACCACTCTTCTTTTAGAGAGTGAAGTTTCTACTAGTCACATTTTCTTCACTGCCAGTTCATAACTTACTAAAAAGGGGGGAATTGAGCTCGCTTCGGCTCAACCCCCACCAAGCCCTCGAATTGCTTCCTTTGATTTGGATAGCCTATTTGATCCGAGCCTTCCTTATGATACACCTTTCCAGATAAAGGTCAAAGTTGGACAGTACATGATTTCTTGTTGTATTGTTGATGAAGGATCCATAGTTAGTATCTTGTATGCTCGTGCTTGGTGAGGCATGGGATCTCCCAGCCTTGTGTCAATTACTAGTTAGTTACTATCATTTGATAGAAGAACTAGTATAGCCTTTGGAATTCTTGCTCAAACACCTATTACTTTGGGTGGGAAGACCGTATTAGTTGACTTCATGGTGATAGAATACCCATTGGACTTCAATATGCTCATCGGGCGTGATTATGTCTATTCCATGCAAGTTGTGGTATCAACATTCTTTCGTGTCATGTACTTTAATCATGGAGAATACATTGTCACTATCAATCAGTTGGATTTTCTTGATCCCTCTCTTGACCCAACTAGAGACCAGGTATTTCCTTTATTGATTCCCAATGTTTCTATAGACACTATCCCGCCACGGGTGAGCTATATGGACTCATGTCCTTTGCATTCAATTGCTACTAAGAAGCAGCCTATATTTTCGTGCTTACCTTCTCGGGACTTGGTCCCAACAGTTGACCAGGTGATTCATCCTATACAGACTGTGGAGCCTGCTCTCCACTCTGTCAATCCATTTGAAAGTTTAGACATGTGTCCTATCTCGGATGATCTCCTTCTATCAGATGAAGTATTCCTAGAGTCTTTGATGCAATTTGAACTTCTTCTGGATGTTGGTTCAGTTGTGACTAAGTCTAAACCTGATTTTCTTAGTAAGATTGATATTCCCATCGATTGGTCTTCTTATGTTGGTCTTTTTTGAGTTTTTGGACTCTCCCTTTGAACAACAAGTCAATGATCCTAATGAGTTTGATTTTTCTTATGAATGTTTCAACTCCTGTGATACTAAGTTTGTTCCTACAGACTCTATCTCCCTTGTTGATTTTTTCTCTCCTTTTGAGGTTGATATTACTGATTATAAACCCTCGATCCTTGGTGCTATAGAATCTTCGTTGTTTGATTCTTCCTTGACTTTCCCTTTTGTAGAAGATAGCAAAGTCACATGTGTTTTTTCCAAAGTGACCTGCATCGGATCTTTTCTTCTGAGTGTGATTCTGATGTTGTTCTTTCTCAGAGACAGGATTTTTAGTTGGATTCACAACTGTTTACTAACCTTGCCTTGTTTTTCAAGTTGTAACTGCATTTGCATGTACCCTGCTCATGCTTATGAGCCTGATGTCGGCTTCCATGCTTTTATCTCGTTGTATAGGCCTTCATCTCTTCTCTCATCATCGCTCAACCTTGTATCATTTTTCCTTTGCAGCTTGAGACCTTTTACCTTGAGCAGACGTTCCCTGAGCGTATTTATCCTTCTCGTGTTCCCTACATTATGCATAGGTTTGTTCCCTATGCTTGGAACTAGTTTCGGCTGCCTCTGACACTCATCTCCTCACATTTAGAGCATTCTTTATGCTCTCCTTCGAGCTCGTTAAAAATAGTAAGGAGGCCACGACTTGACTTTTCCAGACTCATTAAAACTTCATGGGAAAGATATTGAGTTTCTTTAGGCCTAGGTCTGACTCCTCAAAATAGAATTGACTACTGAGTAAACTTGTTCATTCAGACTCGTTAAGAATAAGTGAATGGGCGTCCACATTGGTGGTAGTCTATCGCTTTTTCGGACCATGTGAAATAGTTACGAAAAAGGAGTACTCTATTTTTTTCGGAGGATAGAAGAGTATCTTTAGGCATAGGTTTATCTCTTTTCTGGACCTGAAGGACTAAATTTATGGAAAAGGAACCTTTTCGAGCTTAGTTTTCTCTTTTTCGTGCTCTAGACCTAAACATGAAAAATATTCTAAGCATACTTTATGTCTTTTTCATGCTCGCTAAAACCTAAAGAACAAAGCATCGAGTTTACTGTTGTAAGCCCCATTTCTCGTAATCAAATGGATATTTCTGAATGATCTTTCCTTCCTTCACACTCGTTAAACTCAGGATACCTGTCGCTTCTGAAGGTGCGTCGATCTGGTGATAGTTTACACCTTTTTCAGGCCTTGCCGACTAACTACGAAAAAGGAATACCTTAGTTCACCTAGGCTAAGAGAGTTCTCCTATGTATTGTTTTACACTTTTTCGGACTTAGGAGACTAATTGTACAAAAAATCATCCCCTTGGAGTCTTCTTTGGAGTTTTCAAACTCTCTAAAATATGAGAACACGGTCGAGAATCCACTAATTCAAGCTCATAAAATCCACAAATCAGTGCTTTATCAAGAATTATTTTGTCTCTTTTTCGATCTTTCCAAAAATGAAGAAGGTCCCGAGTTGGCTTTCTTGGACTCGTTAAACCTTTACAAGAAGGAGGGAAGGGAAGTTCATTCACATGTAATTTACATCATGGCAGCAAATCTTGTTTCCTTGAACAAAGCACCAATTTTGAGTCTATCAATAGTTGGGTCCTAGTATTTTGACCTTATCTCGATTCAAAGTTTCTTACTCCTCCAGTTGGCTTCTTTTCCAATTTTATGGGGAATCTGTCAATGTCTCCTACATTGTAGATTTGTGTCGTTTGGTCCTTTTTTTTCAAAAGCTTCCTAAGTCACTTTTGTGTTGTGCTCATTGTTCAAGGATTAAACCTTTGTCGTCCATTCTGCAATTTCCTTCAACCTTTTGTGTTAGCCATTCCCTAGTATCAGTTCATTACATCATGTCTTCGACGGTCCTTGTTGTGAAATCCAGTACTAGTTCCATATCCAATTAGTCTTTGACTTACCTCTTGTTGGATGATGGAGGATGCCTTAATGCCTTCCTTCCAATGGATCTCTTCCTATCAAATGCAAGACATCTTTCTTTGGGAATGATATTTAGATTTTTATGACAGTACCTTGGGGATTGCAGTCATCAGTGGAAATTTCCCTCGCTATTGGGTAGTGGGAATAACTTATTCTCTCCTACTTGATGGATTCTTTAATTGTTCGAGTTCAAGTCCTTGTAGTCACACTTGTTAAAATGTACTAGGTATATTGGGGACTATTTTCATTAATGGTGGTTTCCCTCGTGTTTCTTAATGGTTTTCATCACTGATTGGTAATTAAACAGTTTCCTCCATGTTCAACTTTAGCTACTTTATTGGCATGGTTAGGATTCGTACATTTTTGGGAGGTTTGGATTGAAGACCTTGGGACAACAGTAGCATCGTCATTTTTCTATCTCCCGAGTTACGCAAGACCTTGTCACACTTCATATGAAATTTTTCTAAGACATAGATCCACCTTGTATTCTTGTGGCTATGATCGATTGTTGAGCATGGATCCACCTTGTTCATTTGTGGCCATGACTCCTTTAGATTTGATATGGCACATTTTTTCATATTGAGCAACCATGATAGTTTCATCAGTTATAAATATGTTGGATCCGCCTTTATATTTATGGTGATATTTTGTATATGGACATGTATGTCCTAGAGATCAGTTTTGTCTGACATTTATCTCTCTTTCCGATACCTTTGTTTGAGCCTTTCGATCTTGGTTTCTCTGCTCTCTCCATACTCAGTTGTTTCCTTTATAATGTATTTAGGCTATCGTCTTCCCCTATAACCTCATACGTTAGAGGGCATCTGTTATAGATCAAAATGACACATCTCTTCTTGTGACCACTTTCCCATGATTTCATTACATGTCGACACTTCCATGATGACACTTCATGAAAGTCACTGAAAAAACACCTATATTTGAGGACATATATCTGGAGTTTTGTAACTTTGTTTTACCTATTCTTTGCACCATTGGAAAGGTATCTGAGTCAAAACAAAATTTCTAGAAGACACCAAAGCCTGAAAATTCCCAAAAGTACCCTAAAAATGATATGTTTTTATGTATACGTGATTTTCCTTAAGGAAACATGTGTGTTGCACGTGACTTGTTATATATGATACATGTGTGTCCCTTTGAATACGTGACTATTTACATTGCAACCTGCGTGTGTATGTGGCTATTTTCACTGAAACTCATGTATACTTTCCATACGCGACTATTGTCACTGCAACCCGCGTATGATATGCGACTGTTGTCACTGAAACTCGTGTGTTTTCCCAGTAAATGTCAAAAAAAGATGTTTCTCAAAATTTGGGTAGTTTAGGTGGTTAAGAAACTAACTCCTTCAGTTGTAACTAATCCTATCCTTGCCCCTAACTCTTCAGAACACTATATAAGAGAGGGAGAAGGTCCATGAGAGGTGACTTGAACCTTTGCATTGCTGGAGAAATTGGGACTCTCATTCCCCCCACCTTTTCCCTAGAAGCTTTCTCCTTGTGTTTTAGAGCTTCGAGGCTGAGATCCTTGGAGAAGAGAAGCAACAAAACCAGATCAAGGTTTCGTTAGGTTCCCAACTTGAAGAGAAGGTATATTTGTATTTCTTTTCGCGATTAATAAAGATTTGATGTCCTTCTTCTTCCCAAATCATTGTTCAATGTGTGATTGAATCTTTGTTTATGATCAGATGCTTATGTTCATTAGAATAGTTTCTTATATTTTTTTATTATCATTACTTTATATGTGGTCATATTGGTTTGAGGAAGGTATAATTCGTTTTGCAGGTCTCTTGGGGAAGAGGAGCAGGGGAAGGGCTAGAGAAAGCTTGGACCATCCTTTAGTTAATCAGGTATGGACCTTTCTTATATCTAAATCTTGCTTATATTTACTTGCAGAACTATATGCATCTCTCTTTCAACCCTAGTACGTTGATGGCATCTTAAACCCTAGACATGGGAAACTTTCCACCAACGTCATTGAATAGATCACTGATAAAGAGACATCGACATTGGTAAGGACATGTTTGAGGTCAACATATTTTAGATTTCATGGAATTTTTTATGAGAATATAGAAGGGGTATCCATGGGCTCTTCGCTCTCACTGTTGGTAGCCAACCTCTACATGGAACGTTTCGAAAGACAAGCTCTTGATTCATACCCACTAAAACCCAAGGAATGGAAACTTTATGTAGATGATACTAATTTTATTTGTCCCCATGGAAGAGGTAGTTTAGATGAGTTTTTTTATCATCTAAATAACCAACATGTGAGCATAAAATTCACGATGGAGGTGGAGGAAAACAACAACATATCCTTCCTTGATGTCCTTATCACAAGAAATAGAGATGGTTATGTGGCACACCAATTTTATAGGAATCCTACACACACTGACAGGTATTTACATTCCCACTCACATCACTTCCCCTCTCCAAAACTAGGACTAATCAACACCCCGATAACTTGGGCATTAAGAATATCGGATAAAGAACATGTCAAGCAAGAAATAAATCATTTATCCGAGACCTTCACATTGAATGGATACAAAGAGTCCCAATTCGACAAGATGGTAAGAAGGGCATGATTGTCAAATGTTAAACAAAAGAAGAATACCAAAGAGGAAAAAATTATGTCACTTCCTTACATCAAAGGACTTTCAGAAAAGCTATCAAGAATCTTAAGGAAAGGAGACATCAAGGTGGATTTTCCCCCTCAAAATACCATGAGGAGAATAGTGGTTTTGACCAAATATCTAATTGACCCAATAATGCATAAAGGAGTATATTCAATACCGTGTTCCCAAGATTTATATTGGAGAAACTGGGAGATAAATGAAGGTTATGTTTAAAGAACATTGTGCGGAGGCTGAATAGAACTTCTGCAGAGGTCCTGAGGATGGTCCCAGTGGGGGACCAAAATGCATAGTCACAAAACAACCTAACGTAGAGCTCCATTATTTTTTAAAAATACTTCATTATTAAATGGTACAATTCAAAAAAAATGTTTCAAAATAGGAAATATACCCCCCCCCCCAAAAAAAAAAAACTTACTACTAGAATGAAAATCAACACTACTCAAGAGTCTAATAACATATATTGACATTAATAACATATATTGACATTATGAATCAATGTCATAATGGGTTTTGTACATTATAATTCATGTAGAGGTGATGTGTAATGTGCATAGAACCTTCAACTTAAACTGTGACCAAAGTCATATAGTAATATTATAAATAGTTTCAAATCATGAATTTTACATAAACATTAACAAGGATTTAATACTCTAATTGATATCTACGCCGTGATAATGATTTCTTAAGGATTGATGGATCCCTTATAAGACTTGGCATTGGATTATAAGACATAGATTTGGACTATATATGGACAATTAAAAATTAAAGAAGAACCCTCTTAATCATCTCAAACAATCTAAAAACCAAATTGACTATTTAAGATAGTTTTGCAAACTCATGGAGTAAGATCCAACTTATGTTTATTTGGGTGTGCCTAGTTAATCTTAGTGTAACTGTAAAATTTTATTTTTTTTACTTATTTCAAGAAAAGAAATGAGATATAGTTTATTAGATGCAAATATATATATATAAATATATGATGCACAATTCACAATAAGTATTCAAATATAGAGTTACATTATTTTTTTTTAAATTGTGGAATATGGGGAAGTTACAATAACTAAATCTCCAATAAGGATTCTAAAATTTCCATTTTTTAATAAGAAGTCTAAAATATTCCTTGGCCAACCAATCATTATTAGAGTTAAAATGAAATAGAGGTTTTCTATCCTCCTTTTCTAGTTGTATAAGAATAAGTAAATGGTCATATAAGTCATTGCTTCTTACCCAATAGTTGTATCTTTCAACCTCATCAACAAATTTTTCTACCAATAAGAATATATCCATCATGATCTTAGAGATGATTGTTATTTCAAACTATCATCTTAAGATTGAATTCCTAAAATCAATGATAGCTTATGGACAACTAAGAGGGAAGCCATTTTCACCACACCTAACCTTTTTTTGTATTTTTAGGCTATCTCTTCTCTAACTCAAAGGTGGAGTCCCTAGAGTAGGATTACTAGAGTTTAACAATGGAGTACATGGGTGAAAATGAAGAGTAAATTTAGAAAAACAAAGTTTTTTGGTTTTTCTAAAATATAAGAGTCATGAAGGAATTGGAGACTACTGTTTTATACTTGATGGTCAAATGGGGCCAACCAAGGATTGCATGAGGTTGACTTTAGGAAGATTATAAAGGGACAAGGTCATAATGCACAAATCTATATACTCTCTAGTGGATGGGTTGATTTTAGAGATCACACAAAAGGAAATTTCTAGAACAAAAAAATTTCAAATGTACTCAAGGAGGAATGCTACATTGAAAGGCATAAAAAAAACATGATTTCCAGACCAAAATATGCACCTAAACTACACTTCCAATTGATAACAATCACATAAAAGATAGAAATCCGTACCCTTCATTACCTCAATTCCATTAACAATTTGAAGATCCATTAACCAACCAAGCACATGAGCAACATGAAAACCCTTCAATAGAGAAATAACATCAACCATCCTACATCCCAATCAAGTATCCCTTGTCCTTCAAACTCAATACCTCATTCCCTTCTCCCCTTATTTTCCCTCTGCCTCCCTTCCAACAAGCATTAAACATAGAACACACAAACATTGTGAATTGTGCATAGTCTAACAAGCATTAAACATAGAACACACAAACATTGGACACCAAGAAAACGAATTTACTTCCCACGTGATTCCATCATGCCACCATATCCCCTTGCATAGAAAGCAGGGCTTACATCACCCTCCTCGGCCAATAAAAATGAAATAAAATAACCATTTTAAATTTTAAATTTAATATTTAAAAATAGAACCCTAATTCCAACCTTAGAACTCCAGCGGAATAAGGGAAAGTCAAACAAAATTTGACAAAAAATGGTCATTATAATGTCCCTTGTAGGGACATAATAATAACTATCATGTTGTCTCGTTATAGTTCACTTCATGAACAAATAAATCATCTTTATGCCATGATAACAATAATAATAATAATTCTCTTAAGCTATCTCATCCAAGGATATGTTACTTTGGGAGTTCAGATACTATTAATTGGTTCAAACTAACTACTCTAATGTTTTTAACAAAACTTATGTCATTGGCGATTCACTTAACAAATGATAACAATTAAAAAAATCAACTTGTGTATGACCAACAAATCCCATTCCTGGACATAGTACTAAGGGGCACTCTCGCTCGCTGGTGGGCTACTCATAAGGAGGCTCTTCCTCTTTTCTATCATGATTTTATCTTCAAGGGACACATCAGCAATCTAAAAAGTGACCTAGAAAACCCTCCAGTCTTGTTCTCTTTAATACACATGGATACCAAGATGACATCCAACCATCAACGCTTGAATTCCTAAGGTTTCACTAACTTTAACCTTGTCCCCCTAGGCGATATTGTTGCCCCTCATTTATTTTCCTTTCACATTCAATCCCTATGTCTATATTTATTAATTCATCATTTGCAATCTACACCATACAAATGATGCTCCCATGCTTTAGCTTTACATTGTTCTAATACAAAATCCAAATGCTTCAAACTTCACTATAGGGTCCTTGGTCTTGAGCTCCTCATGATGAACTAGTACATACACTAAGTTTACATCAATTATGATCTATTACAATAATAAGGGTCGAGAATGAGGGATATTACAACAGAGGGAGTCAAAAGAAACTGATATCAGTAGAGGTCATGATAAGGTTGAAGTTACTGACAACACCACACACATAGTCCTTCAACATCAGCTAGCTAAGAAAGGGTCATGCCATTCGCATCAATCAACAATGTCTCCTACCCTATGGCATCAAGCTCTTCATCGAAGAGGTATTGTGTGATATTTCCCCTGTTAAAGTTTGTGATGTTCTTTTAGGACAACCATATATGTGGAAACTCCATGTCGTGTATGAGTCTTCACCGTGTGGTGTCATTATGTCTTAGGGAAAACAATTCTATAGGAAATCGGAGGTCATTCCAACTACTTCAATCTCCTTGATCTCATCCAAGCAATGCATGAAGTTTATCTCCCATACTGAGAAATTCATCATCTTCATGATTCACTCTGGAAGTGAATGGAAGGTTAGTGCAACATTTGTGACCTTTACCTAGGAACTTTCCCTACAATAGAAAAAGGTGTACAAAGTAGTGGAAGAATGCAAATATCTCTTCATGTTATCATTTGAGCTAACTCTATGATGCTAGTTCAAACAATCAATTGATTTGGAATCTAGTGCTCATCTACCTAATGGCCTAGTCTATTATAACTCCATTATGGAAAATGAAGAAACCAAGTGCCATATTCATGAGTTACTCCAAAAGGGGCACACTTAAATGAGCTCCACACCTTGCAGGAGCCCAATTGTTTTGGTGCGGAAGAAGGATGGTAAATGACGACTCAGCATTGATTACAGATATCTCAACAAAATCATAGTCAGGAATCAGTATCCAATTACATGGATTGATGATATTATCGAATGGCTCAAGGGGGGCAAGTATTTCAACAACACTGATCTGAAGTTTGGGTACCACCAAGTCCCAATTGAGAAAAATGATGAATGAAAGACATCCTTCAAGTCCAAAGAAGGTATTTTCAACTGGCTTGTCATGATATTTCTTGAGTCTCGACTTAAATAACAATCTAGAAAATTTCATGAGGATGATGGGTGACATCTTGCGTCCTATAGTAGGGATTTCACCCTTGCTATAGGCAAGAACGGCGCCCTTCCGTCTATAGGATGGAAGGGTAGGGTTCCTATGAGAATGGAAATAAAAACAGATAGAAAATAAAATGAAAAACCCCTGCACACAAGGTTAGGGATAAGCTCCACAACCCTGCCTCAAACTGTTAGAGAACAAAGAACTAGCTGTAAGCAAAACTTGCAACAACCTGCAATCAAAACATTAAGCAACAAACCTGTAAACAAAGATATGTTAGAAAAAACTACAATGTAACTAAAGCAAAAAAAACAAGTATACCTTCTCTGGTTGGAATGGGCCACTATGCCCTAGCTTGGGAGAGCACCTCTCAATAGATGGGGAGTTATGGCTCAATGGAGGAATGGAGGAGATGGAGGGTGAATGACTTGAGAGGAAAAGGGTCTCAAGGCACTCACACATGCATTGTAATGATAGGGAGAGGAGGAGTGATTTGAGAGTGACCCCCACCCCTCTATTTATACTTTTTCTTGGGATTTTTAGGGTTTTAAGCCCCTGGTTGGGGCTTTAGCCCCTTTTTGGGATTTTAGCCCCTTTTTCCCAATCCTTAGCTCCTTTGGGGGTTTTAAGCTCCTTTAAGGGGTTTTAGCCCCTTTTTGGAGGTTTTAGCCCCTATGGGAGCTACTTTGGCTCTTTTTAGGGGTTTTTAAGCCATTTTTCATATTTTTAAGCCTTTTTGAGGGTGTGGGGTCAAATGAATGTCATGCATGGATGTCCTTGGGTGGTGTAGGTCATGTAGAGCTTAGTGAGGGATTTTTTGGGTTAACAGATTGCCCCCTAATGTGTGAGGGCAGGAGCTCATCGTATGGCCGACGGACATCATAGGATTTTCTTTGGGAGAGGTGGTGCTTCCTAGGCTGGGGAATGGTGGCTTTTGGTTTTTGTATTAATATGGTTCCCATCAATGGGTCAGATACAAATAATGTGTGACATGTATATGGACGAGGCAGGAATCCCCATGCTCATAACGATGTCAAAAGAATAATGTGGTCTAAGCTCTATAATACAAGATCCGATCATGTACAACTGTTGTTACAATAGTGGTTGCCTTAATGAGAGGTTGAATACAATACTGATCTGAAGAACTACTACATTGGACCCATGGAATTCTCATGGAATGTTATATCTTCATGACTGATGGTCTGTTGGATCTCGAACGGTACATAGTTTACTGATGGAGAGTCAGATTCTTTGTGGTACAAGTATGTTGCATCAATCATAAATCTATATAGAAGCACTGCTGGGGCTTCTGAACATTGTCTCCAACACAACCCAAAAATCACAAGGGACATGAACCTGTTGGGATCCCTCAACTAGACTCATCAATGTGCTAAAGTCAGGTTACATCTGGGGTCTTCAACCAAATACTACACGGACCAATACCCTGTACGAATCTCAACAGTGCGATGATGTAGCTAGAGTCAAGCGCGTGAGAAACAACCATCCCGAGAGGCACTAAGGACTCTTCTCAAGTGGTCCAAGGAACTCATCAATGAGGTTAATGAAACCAGGATATAGGGACCTCTACGTCTATCCTCTAGAATACATGTGTTGTCGTTGACAGAGGGAGACTTGCCCCTGGTCAAGGCTATGGTGTTTCCTTGACCAGAAGCGCAAGGGAGATAACTGAAAGATGTGAGACAATCTGAGGACTGACCCACTGAATGGGGGGGTGGGGAAGTGAAGGAGTTGAATAGAGGCAGAGGGAGTGTAGTGGACTCAAAATTCCTTTGTTCAGAGTATGATGGCAAGGCGAACCAGAAAACAAATGAAACTAACTCACGAGAAAGGGATCATAGCTATAATACCAGGAATGTGACTGTAGATGGGAAATACTTGGGGGAGGTAGACACTTTTGATATTGATGGGATCCAAGGAAGACACATTGTAGAGTACTCTGAACAAAGGCAATCCAAAGTGGGAATGCTACCAAACATTTATCTATGGGGTGGTGTCTAAAGATACCATTGTGGTATGATCTCGTGGATTTTTGGCGAGCCTGAGAAAGTAAATGCTCGATGGTGCTTTCAATTTTAAAGAGTATAAAAGCATGAAGAAGACTCTAGTGGGGGATCTTTTTCATTGGTAGTATCCTATGCCTAAAAAGGGATAAAAGTATATACAGGAGAGCTCGCCCATCCTTTAGGGAATGAGAGACTTCTTTACCATTGGTAGTCCAGTCAGGCTAGAAAAGGATAAACTTATACTAGCCGGACGGTCATTCAGATACGTTTACGAGCATGAATGAAACCAAGTTTGCTCAGCAATCTTTTCTTGATGATAAGGTTGGAAAAGAGCTTATCAAAAACCCATGGTGATATTTTTCATAAGGTTCGGCCCCTCTGCATAAGAAATCATAAAAGGATGCAGAGGGGAATGGTATTGGCTTGAATAAGGTGGTCCTTTTCATATGGTATTCTACATGGTTTGCAAAATGAGATAAACGAGATGATGTAGACACCCTTTCCTATACTTTAATGAGCGGGAAAGGAAGCAGTTTCGCTCGGCAATATTTTCATTCTTTTAGGAGTCAGAAAAGAGCTTAAAAGAAACTCTAGTATGGTCAACCGATCGCGGTGGCATAGGTGGTGCCCCATGTTGGGACAGTGGACAGTGGTCCAAACATCATCTGTGCAGTATGGATGGAGCAGGTGGCTCTTAAACATACCAATACATGCATAGGATAGATCGCGGAAGAGGAACGTGAATTGATGCGGCAGAGGCACGCAAACCGAGGTGGCTCTAGGACAGAGGTCAGGAGAGCTGTGTGTGAGTTGTGGTGGACAAACTTGACTGCATGTGATGTGAGTGCAATTCTAGAGGCAGTTATATGTCAAATGCATGCAAAGGAAATAATCCGTCCTCCAAACGATGGTCCGAGGATCCGCATAAGGTGCGGTGGACGGATTAGACAGCTATATGCTAAAATAAAATGACATGCATTCTGGGTGGTGTCCCGGGAACCCACATGAGTGGCGATAGGCAAGTGTGATGCAAGTACAGGTCCGAAGACACTTGTATCATGATGATGTGGCTCATAAACCGAGGTAACTTTTGGGAAGTGGTCCTGGAAATTACTTGTTAAACATGAGACAATGGTCTCATTAAAATTTAGAGGGCAGAATTCTAAAACCAGTGGTGCAAACGGTGTCCCAAACGGATTTCGTATGGACCTGTTATGTCGAAAGTGAGAAAATAGGTCAAACTGGGCCTATATATGGGTGGGGACCACTTTGTGAAGTGTCATTGTCACTGTTCACTGCAGATTTGGAGAGGTGGGCCCTAGATTTTCTTTTGCTGATTTCTCCTATTCTGACCTGTGGTTTCGAGTTTTGCGACTTGCAGGTAAGAGCTCTTGCAAAATCTATCCTTTTCAATGGTTTACATTTTGAATTTGCTCACCCGGGGATCCTCTATGAGCTAGGTCGCACCTTTTGAGGGTAAAAGAGTGACTGGGTCGCACCTGTGAGGCATTTTTGAGCGACCTCGTTGCTCTTTTTTTCCAAACAGGTGCGACTTGGTCCCTAGGTGATTTTTTTGCTGAGAGTTGTGGCTGAGAGTTGTGGTTGACAGCTGAAATTTGCTTACACAGGATGCCTGAGGCAAAGTGGCATGACAAAGACTGCAAAGACCTTCGGGAGGAGGCATTTTGGGATGGGAATGTGTGTGCTACACTGGACCATTGTGGGTTACTGAAGTTTATGTGGACACCCCTAATGAAGAGCTTGTATCTATTGCTACAGACTTTGGTAAGCTTTTGGGATATTGGGGAGGAGGCTTTCCTGATCCAGGGACAACGTGTTGAGATCACGCTGTTGGATGTATACTTTTTGACTGGACTCCCTATGTTGGGAGTTGTTGGCGACTTGGTGCCAGTGCTGTCTCGTGGGGAGACACTTGAGGAACTGTGTGAGAGGCACTGTTACATGACTGCGTACGTGTGTGGTTCTCACATTCTGATGTGTGACATTGAGGATGTGTCAACACGGGATATTGCTACTATGTTTTTGCGCATCTTGGGATCTACTGGGAGTCACAAGATATTTGGAGGGCAGCTGCAAATAGTAGAGCATGCCATGGGCGGCACTTACTATGCATGGTCCCAGATGTACCTTCATGTTGTTTGGCTTCAGCTGAACAATGAGAGGGCATTTGGAGGAGACTTTTGTTTTGGGTCCTTCTTATGTGATTTCTTTTTTGAGAAAGTACCTACTCTGCATCCACACCGGGCAATGCGGGATGGTGGTCCACGGGAACCACGGATGCGTAAGTGGTGTCAGATGATGGTATGAGAGCGTGGCAGTAGAGTGGGCTGATTCTTTACTGAGGAGTTGCTTGAGCAGTGGCGGAATCTCCCAGTGATTATTGAGGAGTACCCTTATGTGGGTATGGATTATTGTGGGGATCCTGAGCTGCCCCGAGCTCCTGGTCAAGCATGGGGACCAGCTAGTATGTATGTGTGATGTCTTTATGTTCATCTTTATACATAATGTAGTTGAGCTAGTTGATGATTATATGTATAGACTGATGGTGGCCTTGTTTGTGTATGCAGATGTTGGTCCCCGCCCTTCGCCCGGGTATCAGAGGCGGGTGGTCGCTATTGCAGAGGTGGCAGTTCCTACGGGGAACCCTCACAGGCAACGATGGGAGGCAGAGACTATTTTTTCGCACTTGAAGCGACTAGATAAGGGGATTTCTGATGACAGCTGGCAACATTTGGACAATGAGCTGATCACCACCATTCATAGTGTGCCTCCAGAGTGGACGGTTGTGATGAGGAGGGTGTCCATAGCCTGTGATTACTTTCGTTGGGCAGCGCGAGGGGATCTTCCTACAGAGACGATGAGTCTTATGAGGAAGAAGACGCTGATGATATTGATTCAGATTATGAGGAGGAGGCTGAGTCAGACTAGTAGCTAGTGGGATTGCCCTTAATGCGTTGGTGCACTTAGGATTTTTTGCATCGCTATGTATATCCAGCTAAGAAAGCATATGTTGCTTCTCATTTTGTACTGAACATATTGTGGACATGCGACTTATCTATATATATATATATTTGACGCACGTGGATGCCCTTTTTATGGTTTTATATGTAAATCTTTTTATGATGATGTGAAATGCAATGCCTATATGATGTATTTTTACACTTACGTGTATGTTTTATATATGATTATGCATGATGTTGTGTTTGTATGTTTCCCATATGCGATTATGAATATGTCAATTTAGAATGTCATTATCCATTTGATCTGCTACACTATTGAGGTTTCTGGGGACATGTGTGAATGTAATGCATTCAAATGTTCTAACCATCTATTTAGTGCACAGGAATTTTCCAAAGAGGCAGGGATCATGTACCTGGTAGTAGTTGTTCAACTGGGAAACAAGCAGCTAGGAGTCTAAGAAGACATCGACATGGCAAATGCCTAACTAGAGAGTGACGGCCAAGAGGCCATTGACACCATCATATTCATCCCAGTTATTGGTCACACTGCCCACGCATATTCTGTCGATATGGATCAACTCGTGCAACAGGGAGTAGATGACCCATGTAGCTGAGGTGAGGTTTGGATACCATCTGCTCGCTCCATCAGCAAATCCAATGTACCGATCTGAGGTAGGATCCATATAGATCAATGAGGGGAAACAATACATAAGACTCACTTTAAAAATGTGTAAAACAAAAATGGGTAAGACTATATTACAAGCTGAATTATTGTCACTTAAAGAGGTGATGTTAGAGGGAAAGTGGTTTGGAATTTTAGGGGATCAGCGGTCATTCTTTTGTGTGACACGATGAACCCTAGGAGATGGCCCGCTGGGACACAAAAAACACACTTGAAAGGGTTCAAGTGGATTTGTACTTGCAACATCATAGGAAGGCTTGCCGCAAGTCGTCTATGTGTTGTGCTTGTTTCTGTGACCATGCAATGAGGTTGTCAAGATAAACCAACATGATGTGGATGAGGTCATGGAAACAGTGTGGCATGGCATACTGGAATGTGGCTCCAGCGTTCTTCAGGCCAAAGGGCATTACTCGATAGGAGAATGTGCCCCACGAGGTTGTGAATGCAATCTTGTAATGATCTTCTTTCCGGATTTGGATTTGGTTATATCTGGAAAATCCGTCCATGAAGGAAAAGACCTCATGTCTGGTGCATGCATCGATAATCTGATCGATGAAGGGTGTTGGGAAGTTGTCTTTGCAACACGCTCCATTTAGATCATGGAATTTTGTGCAAATGCGGATGGTACCCTATTTTTTATTCACGGAAATAGGATTAGAAACCCAAGTTGTGTACGTAATGGGGTAAATGAAGCCAGATGTGCGCAACTTCTCAATTTCGGCTTTGACCGTGGCAGCTTTGGAGGGATGGATAGGCCATTGCTTTTGGCACATGGGGGCCACATTGGGCCATGTTTCGATGTGGTGTTCCAAAATGGATAGATCCAACCCAGGCATTTCAGTGTGTGACCAGGAAAATATGTTGCGGAATTTTTTGGAAGAGGGATTTGTAGGTTGCAACATATTCTGGGGAGCAGGATGCCCCCAGCATGATTTCTTCAACAACCTTAGGATTGGTTGAGATGTTGATTTTGATGGTTGGTGAAACGTTGGCCATGTTCCCTTCTTTGAAGACATCTGGTGCTGGAATGGGATTTTTGAACCAATCGACTTTCCCATGAATGAAATCTTTGGTTTCCACAGAAACCTGGTCAGACTGCGACACAAGTTCTTCGGAGAGGAAGAACGAGTGATGGTTCATGTCATCCCATGGGTATTATGGGGTGGTTAATGCTTCAAGTATCTCCTCATCATTGTGGAAGCAACGAAGAGACAGGTCTAATGGACCGTCGGTGATGGTGGAGACAAGAGGGTCTGTAGAACTGGACATCATGTAAATGGACATGGTGTCTGAAGAAGGAGGTGGGGGGTGAACTTCTTCGATCAGATTGATCTCAGATTCAAGGGAATGTTGTTGAAGGTTGGCTAGAGCCATTCGGAACTCAGACAAGTCTTGGCAGTGGTGAGAATAGTGTCCATACAATCCGCAGAGGGAGCAAGCATGGTTTGTTCTCAATGACTTGTTTCTCACTATTGGCCCGCTTGGGAGTTCAACCACAAGGAGGTTTCTCGTTGTATCCATGGCATCCAAACGCACACAGATTATGGGAATCTCAGGGAATTTTTGGGTTGGATGGCCCTGTTCTTCACAAATGGCACAAGGTGGGATATGTCGAGGTTCAGTGGTAGCTTTCACATTTTTACCCCTGGCCCTTTTTGGGTGGGGCGGTGCGGGTGCGGTGGTTGGTTTTTGTAGGCTGGGTGGAGGATGAGATTCGACCACAATGGGTTGCACGGGGGTTAATACTACCTGGGGTATTGGCAGTTAGGCGGGTGGATTAAGGTACCACATAGGAATTCCCAATGTGAAATTGGGTAAGTTTAAGGTAGCCATTACTGGCTTACTCATGACACCAGGCGGGTGAAAGAGGAAGGGAATTGTGTGGATTGAGGAGGAGCCCAGATAACTCCCTGATGGTTGCATGTGGGGATGAGATTGTGGAGGCAGCTGCGCATAATGCTGCGGCTGTTGATGGTGTTGCGGTTGCGGATGGTGTTGTGGTTGCGGTTGGGGTTGTGGCTGATGTTGATGTTTGGGTGCAACCTTGCTGGATGAGAGCATGCACAAATCCGCAGTGTCATTTGGTGTCAGCGGTGGTGACACTAAGGGGAAAGAAGTCATCATGGTGGTATTGGAAAATAACCCAAGGCCCACATTCAACAATGGGGAGGCTAGTATGTTGTTAACCATGGTGTTGACCACAGGGATAACATTGGCAGGTGTGGTCAACCCTTGCTGATAAATGGTGTTGATCATAGGGATAACGTTGGCAGGTGTCATTAGCCCTTGCAGATCGTGATAAGTTAGTTGGTCAACCATCATGATTTTCCCTTCGTGAGGGAACATCATGAGATGAAAAATAGTTGATGCTACAGCTCTCATGGCATACATATAACTTCTTCTTTGGAGAATTTTATAGTCCAACTAAGCATTGACAACCTCTATGTCAATCAGTACTATTTTTCCAGCCAATGAGATGGGAACATGAGGGAGGATTCCTTGGGATTTAGTGGGATGGTCGTCATAAGCCCGCAGAGTAGTAGAGGATGGTTGTAGAATTGGGGATCCAAGATTCTTCCAGACTAAGGTAGACATCACGCACACGGATGCCCCCTCGTCCACTATGCACCGGTGTACGACCAAATTCTGGATAGAAACCGGGATTTGGAAGGCAATGGTTGATGGCATCCACGGTTCTCCATTCTCTGTGTCGAATGTGATCAACTTGGAGTCTAAGGGGTCTAAAGTGCCAAGGGTGACTAGTAAGGCTTTCCGCTGTGTTGGGCAAGTTTTGAATACCTCAAGAGTGGACATGGACATAGGTGTTTGGGACAAATCATCCACAATGTTGTAGCTAATAGCAGCTCTAGCCATGATTTTGTTGGCAACCCGTCGTATGGGGGGGCGTGGAGGAAAAGGGGGTAGCTGAAGAGGTGCATTGGTTGTTTTGGACGTAGATGATTTCAATGTGTCAGTAGATTCGGTGTTGGTTCCGTATTGATTTCGTCTGGTCTGTAAATTGACCTCTTCAGTTGTTATTCCTGGCAGGTGGTGAACACCTATTTATGCTATCGGAGGTTCCCCAGGGGAATTGGGATTGGGTTGGGGAGAGGGTGTAGTTGCTACCAATCCTTGGACTGGTAATGGGTTTTGGAGGACCATGGGTGGAGGCCCTGGTGGTGCCAGTTTGGTTTGAGCTTAGGCTGCTGTATTGGTGGCATGTTGAACCTCATTGTGAATGGCTTGCTTGGCGCGACCCATGAAGGGGAATTTGTGTGTATAGTGCCCGTAGACCTCACACAACTTGCATGGCTGATTTGTGCACAACGGAGTGTTGCGTTTGGGTGTATTTGGTTGCTAAGGATTTTGGGCTGGTCGGTTTGCCCCTGCATTTTTGGGAGGGTTTGATTGTTGACCACCTCCATGTGGTTGATTGTTGCCTTAGTTATGGGCTCAGTTATTTCTAGCGTACCCTTGTTGATTATTGGGGGCTAGCTGGTTAGGACAGTTTTGCTATGCAAACACCTATCCTAAAGTCGCTGGCGGAGTAGGGGCGGGGGCTTAAACATCTTGCACCGGTGGTGCATAGTAAACTTGGGTGGGTGTAGGTGCCACAAATGTGGGCATTTGTCTCACATATTGTTGTGCTAGCCAAGCTAATTCCTGGGCCTGCTGCGGTGGTGCAGGTTTTGCATAAGAAGTTATGGCTCCGAACTAGGACATCATTCTTGCATAGTCCAGATTTTGGTTTTGGTAGGAAACACTAGGGGTGTTGCTTGGTTGTGGTGGTATTGCAGGTGGTGTCAAACGATGTTGTGGTTGGTGGGAGATAGAACCTATGATGCCATATGGGGCATGGGATGCCCCCAGTGCATCCCGGTAGGAGGTGCTTGCACAATGTAAAGGTATCCAGACTGTGCATAGATCAGATCAAACTACTGGGCTTTCAAGATGGCCTCCTCTTCAGATTGGGGACATTTGGATGCGATGTCCTTTGCTATAGGTGGTAGCAAAGTTTTTAGGAACCAATCCAGGAAGATCCTGTCACCAAGTTGAACCTTACACGAACTACGGCGTCAATGCCACTCATGGATGTGGTCGGTTATGTGGGTTGCAGTATTCTGGCGGCAAGATAGCAAGATCTCCACCCCTTTGTCATATCTAACGGGGAGTTGGAAATACTGTAGGAACATGAAAGCCAAGAAGTTGAAACCTGGGTACTTGGCTTGTGGTAGCCCAATGTACTACTTAGCTGCAGCACCTGTGCGGGTGCGTTGGAATAGTCTGAGTCTGATCAAATCATCTACGATGATGTTTGATGAGCACCATAGGTGAAACATCATGATGTGGTTTTGGGGGCACTCTCCTACCATCCTTGTAACTTGGGAATGTCTGAGGGGAGTTTGGTCAGCTTCCTTCTTTAAAATGGGAGAATGTGGCAGGGAAGTCGGCGGCAGTCATTCGGTCTGCTTCCTCCTTGTCGATTGTTTCAACTTTAAACACTGTGCGAATAAGTTTGGTCATTTTGACATGGTTTGATTTCCATATAAAGATTTTTCCTTCTATATTTTAATTTTCTAACTGTAGTCTTGTCGAGTGTGGTATTTTCCTGGTTTGTATATTGTTACAATTCATTATCTGTCGGTTGTCTTTTAGAAGTTTATTTTCTGTTGGTTGTATAAATTCTTTAATCTATTTTGTTGTTTCGAACAAATTTTCATTTTGTGGTATAAAGTTGAAATATTTAATGAAATTTTCACTGAGTTCATTCCATAGGAAGGTTTCACCCCTAGCTTCTTCCATTTTATACCATTTGTTTGGTAAGTCAGAGAGGGTTGATGGAAACAGCTGTGGCCATGCTCGTTCATGCTTGTACCCAAGTCTTCTCCATTCCTTTTCACATGTCTTGATATGATCTTTTGGATTCTGTCCTTGGATGAATATAGGTATCTGAGCCTGTTTGGTTAACTTCTTTCCTCCAAACCTTTCTACAAAGTAAGTTGAAGCTGTTGTCCAGGTCTGCAGTCTTTTCTAATGGGTATCCCACCATCTAGCAGCTTGTCCTGTAAAAGTTTCTACTAAACTTTGTAGTCGACCATGTTTACCAATATTTTTGGAAACTTGTTCTACATGCATGACTAGTGATTCTCTTTCCCTATATCTTGGTATTTGTGTAGTATTTACATTTGTAGGGTTTAAAGTAGGGTATTCCCTAATTTTCTTCTCAAATATTTTTGGGACAATGGACACTATGAAGCACTATTGGGTGGGATTTTTCTATACTTTTTGGATAGTCCAACACCCTCTTGCTTGTGTTTCATAGTTCTTGACTTCCCAATCATATAATTCTGTGTCTGAATTATAACTGACTGAGTCTTGATTACCTAAGTAGAGTTCACCATATGTGTTAGGTTCTGTGTAATATTCATTATTCTGTATCTGATAAAGTTGTCGGATATCAACTTCTTCGTCGATAGGTTCTACCCAAGGTTCTCCTTGGGATGGATGAATAGGTGCAATGACCTTTTGTCCATTTCTTTTTAATTTGATTCTCTCTTTATCCAAGGATATCGATGCTTTCATCTTTCTACCCCAAGGTCGACCGACTAACGCTGGGAAGGAGCTGGATCCTTCCTTAGGTTCAATGATTTCGAAGTCGAATTTGGTCGAGATTCCTTTTATAGTTGTATCAACATTTTTCCAGACTCCAATAGGTTCAATTAGGCCCTCGTTGGCTAGTTTTAGGTATATACCTGGCGCATGTAGTCGAGGTCTGCCCAGTTTTTCCCAAGCATCATGAGTCATGATGTTTACTTGTGATCCGAAGTCGAGTAGAACTTGTCGGAAATGGTATCCTTCAATTTCCAGGTCGACAAGTGGGTTGGCATCACTTTTATCTTTTTGATTTAAACTGCAGATATTCTTTGTTTGTTTTTCGATGTTGTTGTGTTTTATTTCATATAGCAAATTGATAAACTGAGATACTGAGTTATCTTTTTGTACGAGTTGTATTAATTCTTTTATTGTGTTATGTCGATTGTCACTAGGTCGGTAAGGAACACGAGAATTGCTCGGTGAGGTCTGTGTAGAATTTATTCTTGATGGTTTCCACTGAAGTCCTTTATTCTACTGCTTGTTCCTTGCAGAATTCATCAGCAATTTTTTCGAACCACTCCGACAAGTTTGTTCTTCCCCCACGAATCAGTTTTTCTAGCAACTGTTGATCTTTAGTCCCTTCCGTCTTTTTCATCCAGGAGTTTCTTCAGAAGTTGGGGCACTGATTCTACAAACTTCTCATCTGTCTCTGTAAAGAATCTTGCTTTTGCTTGTGTGGTCATTAATCTGTTTCTTCGTGCGTAATTCTGCAAATAATTTGCAACTTTACGTTCCCACTAGTCCTTAATCTCATGTTTTGATATCATCTATTTGCATACATTTCAGACATGTACTACCGGCAACGGAACCAATGTTGTAATCTCACAGATCACCTAAGGTTACCAATAATACATACCAAAACATACATACATAACAGAGACAAGAGATAAGAACAAGTAGAGGAAATAACAGATTATATTAACATGAGTGGGTCCATACAATACAGAGAACTGAACCAAGTTCTCATCTAGCTCAACAGCCTAATATATATGATTTACAAACAGTTACAATATAACCACCTGTCGGTTCGGTGAATCGACATGACCTTAGGTGGCCGACCTAATCTCTAGTTTAGTGAGCCAACCGACTTAGTCGGCTGATCAACTAAGTCGACTATCATTCAAGTTGGCATACCGACTTGCTCCTCTAACAATCTACCATATCTTAATCTTGAACAATGATAGCTTGACTAAGTGACTGCCTTACACCTGTATTTCTCTTCAACCAGGAAAGGGTGTTGGGCTCTCAACACAATGTGACTAATCCCATCCGTAGATCCTTAGGTCACCCTCCAGATGAAAGGTTGGTCAATAGGGAGGAAGCAAACGCTATGAGGCCCCCTGGGCCTACCACCCCCTACACCTTCCAAATCACCCATTTTTACTGGTTTGGAAAAACGACAGCTAAAGTGCCTAATAATATACGAGCTTCACCCTTCGTGTTATCCCAGAATACCCCGAAGGGTGATGACTAGGTAGAAGAGGAAGGGCTAGGCAAGATTTAATTTCATAAGAATTGAAACCTATAGTATTTTTTTGATTCAAGATTTAAACAGATTCATTAACCAATTAACCATTTAATTTAACAATGCTTTACACAGGATACAATGAAATGAACAGATACTGAAAGGAAATAAACATAGATTTGATGGACACAGGTGGCTGAGCCGCACTGACAGTCCCAATAACTTTTAAAAATATGAATCTGAGAGACAGATCGCTCTTTTTGGGGGAAATGTGGCGAGGGGGTCACCAAATTTTCCCCAAATCAGGGGAGGGGGTTGCTCAGAAACTACAGATAGAAGCGATTTGGTTTCTGGGATGAAATCACACCTTTCAAGCATGAATGAGCGACTTGGTCGCACCTTTCAGCCCGATAAGAGCGACCAAGTACGAAAGATGGAAAAAAAATTTGGCTGAGTCAGATCCAGCCGACAGTAAACTATATTGTGGTCGAATGGTCTCGGCATGGCCTTAACGAGGCTCAGCTATAACTAAAAATGTAGGAAAATATAGATCTAAACTAGATTGAGTAGAAAATTAAACTAGGTCAAATAAAACTAAAATGCAGAAATTAAACCTAGGGATCCTGTGGGATCGACCTAGTATGGTCACCAAATATGTAGTAGGGATTTCTCCCTTGCTACAGGAAGGAACATCTCTTTTTCGTCTATAGGATGGAAGGGTAGGGTTCCTGTGAGAATGGAAATAAAAATAGATAGAAAATAAAATGAAAAAAACCCTTACACACAAGGTTAGGGCTAAGCTCCACAACCCTGCATCAAACTGTTAGAGAACAAAGAACTAGCTGTAAGAAAAACCTGCAACAACCTACAATTAAAACATTAAGCAACAAACCTGCAAACAAATATATGTTAGAAAAAACTACAATGTAACTAAAGCAAAAAAACAAGTATACCTTCTCTAGTTGGAATGGGCCACCATGCCCTAGCTTGGGAGAGCACCTCTCAATGGATGGGGAGCTATGGCTCAATGGAGGAATGGAGGAGAGGGAGGGTTAATGACTTGAGAGGCAAAGGGTCACAAGGCAGTCACACAGGCACCAGAACGATAGGGAGAGGAGGAGTGATTTGAGAGTGACCCCCACCCCTCTATTTATACTTTTTCTTAGGATTTTTAGGGTTTTAAGCCCCTGGTTGGGGCTTTCGCACCTTTTTTGGGATTTTATCCCCTTTCACCTAATCCTTAGCTCCTTTGAGGGGTTTTCTCCCCTTTTTGGAGGTTTTAGCTCCTATGGGAGCTAGTTTGGCTCTTTTTAGGGGTTTTTAAGCCCTTTTTCATCATTTTAAGCCTTTTTGAGGGTGTGGGGGTCAAATGAGGGTCGTGCATGGATGTCCTTGGCTGGTGTAGGTCATGTAGAGCTTAGTGAGGGATTTTTTGGGTTAACATGTCCATTCATTAATTATTTTTTGGTTTTATATCTAGATGACATCCTTGTATTCAATAAGAATTGGGATGAGCATTTGCATCACATTCAACACATCCTCATCACCCTGTGGAAGCACAAAATATATGATAATCTAGAGAAATGATTTGTTGGCATGAAGATAATCCAATATCTTGGGTACATTGTGGCGAGCATTGTTATACCTAAATCTCGTCATTAGCATGTGATGAAATCCCAAATTGTGAAGTAAGAACATCGGTCCAGACATCAAATTTGTATATCAAAATCCAGCACCGCTTCTACCCTTTAGTCAAAAAGCGGTACCTTCTTCAGCACCGCCTACACTACTTGTGATATGTTGGCAGTAAGAAGTGGCACCTCCTTTACCCTTTAATCAAGGTGTGATTCTGCCTAAAACCACTCTGTCATGGTGAACAAGAAGTGGTGCCCTTGGTAAAAAGTGAAAAAGAGAGGTTCTCACGAAGCTTCTCGAAAGAAGGCTTTGTGGCACCCTTATCCCTGATCACTAGGGTTAGTTGGGCTCGAGATCCATCCTTGTAGGATCTCCTAGCCACCTCACCCATCAATTTCTCAACCATCCCTATCCATTGCAAGCCTTTAAAAGCAGGCTCAATATCCATGGTTGAGGAGAGAGTAATGTTATGTTGTTGCTTTGATATTCTAGCCTAAGTCATTCAAGAGAGCTTGAGGGAGCAAGTTGGAGTTGTTGGGTACAAGATGTTGGTTTTGTGAGAAAGCATATCAACACTAAGGCATAGGTTGTAAAATATTTCTTCATTTTATTAATGTAAAGTTGGTTCCCTTCCCATATACTTGTTATGTTATAATATTGGATGTTATTGTCAGATTCCTTAGTCACTGACACAGATCTATAGATGATGTTCTGGTATCTTTGATCTCTTGTGCGTTTGATGTGTTTATGCAGGTATTTTCTTGGAGACCTTTTGTCATAAGAGAAGAACCATATCACTCCATCAAAGATTGTATTCCAGGTGTCTATATATTCTAGGGAAAGTCTTCCAACCTTATTGTGAACTATTTGTTCTGGATCTGAACCATTTAGACCAGAGGAACAACTTCTATCCGCAGAAGGTGGAAATTCCTAGCAACAAATATGGAGAATCCACTGGGGAAGAGCTTCAACTGATCTGATCTTCCTTAGTCTTTTCAAAACACTTGTCTGAAATCCAAGATCCCCTTCTTCATTAGTTCAATCAGATCCACTAGCTGATCTAGTGGTTATTGTTTTGGTATCTTCAAATCTGTTTAGATCTGAGTTTTTTGGCTTTTTGTACTTTTAAATACTGTTAATTTCTAATTTTAATTCTAGATGCATAGTGATTTAACTTTGTTTTTTCCCCATTTTTCTTGTTTTTCACATCTAGAGGGAATCGTGCATGAACAGTAGGAAAGAAGTGGTGCCACTGCCTAAAATCAGTTAGCAGGGAGCGGTGCCACCACCTGTAAGCAAAATTCAAGAAGCAGTGCTCGAGCAGAACCACTTTGTCATTGACCCTCTAGAAGCAGTGCCAAGTAGGTCTTTCCAGACTTGTTTTTTCAAAGTTTTTTGCAAAAATTTTGGTTGTCTTGCTTTCAATTCTGAGTGTCTGGGTTTGTATTGAAGAGATCTTAGTGCTTGAGTGTTACATTTGGTGTCGTAAAAGGCTTGTTTTGTTGAAATCAAAGATCTAGGTTAGATTCATCTTCTCATTGGCTTGTTTGCTTTGTTTTGAGTTTTTCGAAAGGAATGTTGTTTGAGAGCTTAGCATCGGTTAGATCTCAATCTTATTGTTAGACAAATATGAAAAAAAAAAGACTTGCTTGATTGATAGCTTGTTTCATTTTCATTAAAAGTTTGTGAATGCCTTCTTTTTTTCTTTAAAAAAAATGAAATTTTTTTGTTGAGAGCTGTTTATATTTTTGTTGGAGAATGAACTATTGGACCTCTTATTAGCCTCATCAGCTTCCATATTTGTTCTCTTTCTTTTATATGTTGATCTCATCAAAAGAAAAATATTAGTGCTTTTAAGTTAGATCTTTCTAGTTTTTAAAGAAAAAATTGAAAAAATGTTGATTATACCTTTGAGTGTGTTTTGTCTTTCTTCTTAGAACAAGAAATCTTACCCTACTCTGCTTGCTTTCAAAATCGGTTTGAAATTTGCTGCTTGTTCTCTTTCTCGAAAAAAGTTTGGTTTAGTGTAGTTGTTTGGGAAATTTTTGGTTTCAGAAATTGAAAAGAAAAATACTCTCTCCCTCCCATAGGTAGGCATGTGTTGAAAATTAAAGTGAAATTATCTGCATTTCATATTTGCATGGATTTACATTTCTTTCAAATTCTCATGCATTCACCTAACCACTCAAGATCAAATTAACAGTAGTTATAGGTCTAAAATTGTATAGAAATTTGAGTGATAAGTTAATGACGTGTTCGGGTATCGTAAAACCTAGGAGTTGTCGTTAATTTTTATGCACTACAACCCGATACTTGCACGGTTCTTCCACGTATCATCGGTATATTAAATGGCCTTTCACGTAACCTTGAGGTATATAGAAAGGTACTTCACGTACTCGATTGTATATTGGAAGGCCCCTTGTGAACGGTTGTGCGTTAGATAGCACTACTACCGATTTGAGCTCCCACGTATCTTGTGTATATCGAGAGACCCTACTAGGATTCCTTATCCAAATAAGAAAAACCCTTTGTCTGTCTTGTTTGGAGAAATACACAGAGAACAACACTTGGGGAGATTACTACGCACGTACCTTGAGTATATTGTGAGTTGCACCTGCTTGACAATCTGGGTGAGAGACCGACTATTTTGAGCTCATCCTATCACTTAATTTTGCTTGCAGCCTATAGCTTGAGTAGGAGAAATTTTTTGTGTGATTTTTCTTAGTTTTTGAAACCCTAGGTTAGTTAGTAACTGATACAATCTGGCTGAGTTTCAGTTGAGACGATCCAGAAGGAATTAGGGCTTACCACCTGATTTTCCTCCTGTTACGAGAGAAAGTCCAATGGAAGCCATCGACCAAGGAGCTAAAACTAGTTCCCATGAGGAAGAAAAATTGGTTGTAGAAAGTGGAGATGAATTCACTTCTTATATTAATCCCTTGGCTCAACAGCCTCATATGGTTGATACTTCTTATCATCCTCCTACGGAAGGTCATACTGATAGTCGTGATGCACTTGAGTATGGCCCTGATGCTCCATTTTGGAGAACTTCTATGGGTTAGGTAATTTCCTTATTTGGGGTTAATAGAACCTCTCCTGAACAAACTTCTCCCAGTGAAGAAGAATATAGACAAATCCAAGCATCTATTCACTATGCACAAGATTTTCAAGGGAGAATGCAGAGGCTAGACAGAGTTTTGGCCACAACTACACCTCATAATGAGTCTATATTGGCTAGATTACCCCGTAATATGGATCCTTGGCTTGTGGTTGAAATTAGAGCTTCCACTGGTGGTTATCCAGTACATGGTCAGACTTCTCATCATCTAGGTCAAACCTCCAATTCTGCTTCTTCAGTTTTGAATTCTAGGTCTGTCTCTAGTCATCCTATACTTTCTATGGCTGGGGGGAAACCTTCAGTTCCAGTAGTGTCAGTACCTTCTAACGTCGGGGGGAAACCCCCGACGCGGCCTACGTTACCCGCTAGTGGAATTGTTACTAATAATATACGGACCTCTACTGCAGGACAATCCGCAGTATATGTTCCTCCCACCAATATAAATATGGTAAACCCTCCTTTAAGCTCAGGTCAGCCCTTAGCGGCACAACCTACAGTTAATCAACCCTCATGGGGTTATGGTTACCCAGCAAACCAAATACCTGTAGGGAATATGAAATATCAAACTACCTCTACAGGAATGCCCTATACTAGAATTCCATACCCTGGGAATACATTTACACCATGGGGGAAACCCAACTGGTCTTACATGCTAGCACTAGGAGGAATACCTATTCATACTGCTGGAGGCACGGTAGGACCACCTTATGGAGGTCCTCCCCCCAAGGGGTCTGGTGGTCCTCCTCCTGGAGGTCCTGGTGATCCTCCTCCTGGAGGTCCTGGAGGCCCTCCTCCTAGATTCCTTGGAGGTCCTACAGGTCCCGGAGGTCCTGGCGGTCCTCATCGTGGTGGTCCTGGTGGGCCAGGTGGTCCCGAAGGTCTAATAGGTCCAAGTGGTCCTGGTGGTCCTGGCGGTCCCAACCCCAGAGGGATCAACCCCCTTCAGGTGGATCTTCAGGTAGTTCATCATCTCATCAGCCATTTAAACAACCTGTATACCCGTCAACATATGGTCCTACTAGTGGATACATGCCTTATCAATACTACCAGTATGTGGAACCCAATCATCAGTTACCTTTCCTAGAAACTTTGGACTTACCTGATTTGTCCAAATTGTTGAATGATCCCATTCAACACAACCCTTCGTGGCCCACGATTCCGGTAAAGTTGCCATCAAACATTCCAAAATTCGATGGAAAGCAAGGAGACAATCCCAAAAACCATGTTATGACCTTCCATCTGTGGTGTTCCTCGAACTCCCTAATGGATGATCCCGTTTGTTTAAGACTCCTCCAATGCACATTGGCTAGTACGGCTGTGAAATGGTACATTGAACTTCCACAACATTTGTTTGTGGAATTTATCTCTATGGCAACTATTTTCCTTACGCACTTTCAGCTACCCATTCGTTATGAAACAGGTACATATATTTTAACTTCACTCCATCAGAACACCTCCATGCACATATCGAATCATATCCATGAGTGGAGAAGGTGGAGAATACTCATTAAAACTCCCATCCCGGACGAACTGCCAGCTAACTGGTTCACTAAGTCGTTGTTGCCTCCTATTTCCTGAGATGTGGCTATGGGCGGTGTTGTTACTAAAGAACAGGACATAAGGCATGCTCAGTATCTGGATTTGTTCTATTCCCAATCCAGAACATTGTATGACTTAATTCTGCAAGCTCCTCGCCCCATCACAGATCCCGTTAAGCCACTAACAAAAACTCCTATTGATGGGGTGGTTGGTTCGATCCAACCCTCATAAATAGCCAAACCTTCCAAGTAAACAAATGCTTCTACCATTGCTCCTTCAACTCCTACGGTTTCCACCAAGGTGAATTCTATTCAAAGTTCATAGGCACTAAGCTATAAGAAAAGGGGAAAAGGTAAAAACAAGAAACCTGGGAACCAACAGGAGAATCCTAAACCAACTACCAATGAGAATGATAAACAAAAGAGGAAATCCAAATATCCCTGCTTATTGTGTGGAGGAGATCACTTCATAAAAGAATGTCCTCGTCGTGACAAGATCAATAAATTTTTGAAAAGTAACCCCACACCAGCAGTTCTTACTGATCCTTTTCCCTCTCAACAACAACTAATAGACCACATGTCTAATCAAGGAACCTCCAATTCCATGGAATAAATCAGAATGATGTCTTCCGAGACCATCAGTTTGAATACTCGTAGTTAATCTTATGACAAGCCAGTAGAGAAAAAGGACAGAAATCCTTCTTCTGACAAAGTTCCTTCTACTAGTTCTCCCCCATCTTCGTCTAATGGCCCTCTCATGATCTAAAAACCTAATCTTGATTTAATTTTACGACCACCTAAGGCTACCCTCAGGAAGTCTATTTTCAATCCCAATGCCTGAGCTACGCAATTCTATAATGTTGTTGAAGATCTAGCTCAAGCACCTTGTGCGATGTCTACCCTTGAGGTACTCCAAAGTTGTCCAACGCAACGTAAAAACCTGCTAACAACTTTGGGGGCATTAGACCTAGATAATACCAACTTGATTCATTTCAATGTAGAGAACTATAAACCCAAACTGCCTCACCAAATCGCATTTCAGATTGCTTCCAAAGTAGTTGGGAGAAAGGTCCATCAGACTGTCCTGGATGAAGGATCTTTGACCTCGGTCTTGTCTATATCCTATTGGAGAGCCATTGGTTCTCCTAAGGTTATGAAATCACCTACTACCTTTAAAGCTTTTGATGGACGAGGTTTTCATCCCCATGGTCTATTGCCAACACTTTCTATAGACCTTGGGGGAAAGGTTGTTTCCATTTAGGTGGAAGTAGTTGATGCCCCGTTAGATTACAATATTCTATTGGGGAGGAATTGGTTTTAAGATATGACCATTGTCGCTTCGACAGTATTTATAACTCTCCAATTTCTGCATATGGGGAATATTGTGACTATAGATCAACTTAATTATTGCACGCCGGATTTTAAAACCCCCACAGCGAATGACATCCCTATGCTAGGTCAGTCCCCTCCTCCTTACCAATCAATTGGGATAGGTATGCTGAAATTCTCCACCCTCATGGGTGTGTTTCCATCAGCCCCTCCTAGTATAGAAGTGGTGACAGTAAATATGATTTCCACAACTAGCTGTAGTACTAAGAGCAAAGAAATTATTGAGTCACCCTCACTTGGCTTGCATGAAGCAATGTATGATGCTATCCAATCCATTTCCAATGACCATGTTGATGATCTTCATCTCGTGGCTTCGAATCCTTAACACCTGCCTTATTGGTTGGAACCTTCTCTTCCCACTCTAGATTATCTTACACATACTTTTCCTTCAAATGAGTCCATCATGGAGATTATGGGTGAGAGCGAACCCATATGGGAAGATCATCATCATCGATCTTCTTTTCTTCCCAACACCACTTCAGTGGGTTTTGACCTTGAATCACTTATCAGTATTGATATTGTCACCCATCTGCAAGTGCCTGTATTGTTGCAAAATATGGAATCTGAAGGAAACCTATGCAACATTACTAAAACAACCCCAATTGACATAGCAGTCAACCCTGGAACCATTGAGCATGTTTACGTAGGGAAAAACTGCTCAATAGAAGAAACTTAAGAATATAGAGCATTATTCAAAGAATTCCGAGATATTTTTTCATGTACTTATGAAGAGATGCCTGGGATATTCTCGTCTATCGTGGTTCATGAAATTAAAACCTATCCCACAGCAAAACCTGTCAGGAAGAAATTGTGTCAAGTCCATCCCAGGAAGGTTGCGGCTATTAAAGCCGAAGTCGAAAAACTTCTAAAGGAAGGGTTTATTTAAATTGTACCCCTGACAGAATGGGTATCTAACATTGTCCCTATGAACAAAAAGCAGGGCACCATTAGAGTCTGCATCGATTTTTGAGACCTGAACAAAGCTTGTCCCAAAGACACTTTTATGACACTGCATATCGATCAGATTATCGACAACTGTGCTAGAAGTGTCACCTTCTCGTTCATGGATATATTTTCTGGCGATAATCAGATTGATATTTTTCCCGTCGATCAGCAAAAAACAGCATTTATATGCCCATGGGGAACGTTTTCCTATAAGAAGTTACCGTTTGGCCTCAAGAACGCCGGAGCTACATTCCAGCATGCCATGTCCTATGCATTTCATGATATTAAAAACATTGTGGAGCCCTACCTTGACGATCTCCCAACGCATTTACAACAACGAGAAAACCACCATGGGCATCTTAGAGACATTTTTCTGAGATGTCATCATTATAACATATGGCTCAATCCACACAAATGTGTTTTTTACGTTGAGATGGGACGTCTCCTTGGATTTTTGGTTTCTAAGGATGGCATCCAAATTGATCCACTGACGATTTCTACGATATTAGCCCTACCTGCCCCAAAAAATCTTGTTGAAATCCAAATTTTGCAAGGGAAGGCAAACTTTCTTCGTCGTTTTGTTTGCAATTTCGCTGAGAAAATGCATGGTTATATGCATCTCCTGAAGAAGAACACTCCATCTTCTGGGATGACCAGGCCCAATGAGCCTTTGATAATCTCAAGCATGCTCTGACTCATTCACCTATGTTACACCCCCGGATTATTCAAAGGACTTTCTCTTGTATGTTTCTACCTCCACTAATACCATTGGAATGGTTTTAGCGCAGGAATATCCCAACGGTTAGGAGCACGTGATATATTACACCAGTAAGAATTTTATTGATTCTGAAACCCTATACTCGCGTGTGGAGAAGTTAGCATTGGCTATTGTCATTGTTGTTCAAAAATTATGTCATTAAATCCTACTTTTCACTACCACAGTACTTGCATATCAGAACCCTATGTACTACATCCTGACTCGTCAGGTGCTAGGGGGGGAATATTCTTGTTGGATTGCCATCCTAAAGGAATTCGACCCTGAGTTTTCCAAGGTCACTTCAAAGAAATCCTTGGTCTTTGCAGAGCTGATGTGTGACCTTCCCTATGCTTTGATGGATATTGAGCCTAGTGATTCATTTCCAGATGAATTAATGTTCTTGATAAGCGCAACCAACCCATGGTATAGAGATTTAATCATTTATCTCCAAACTCAAATATTTCAGCCCAATATATCCCGTGACAAGATGATTGTCATCGTATCCATCACCACGCGAAGTACTACCTTATCTTAAATGATACATTGTATAGATGTGGTATCGATTCCATTCTCTGATGATGCCTTGCCCACGAAGAGGCTGAACAAGTCCTTAATGATTGCCACTCTAGAGCGTGTGGCGGTCATCTTTCTGGGATGGCTACGGCCTATAAAATCCTTCGCAGTGGCTATTCATGGCCTTCAATATTCAAATACTGTCACAAGGCTGTTAAGAAATTCCCACCCTGCCAACATTTCTATCCGAAAAAATGCACCCACCTTGCTCCTTTACAGCCCGTCATTGCAGCTGGACCTTTTGCCAAATGGGTAATTGACTTTATGCATTGTAAGCCTACCTCGGTTGGGGGGCATGGTTACATCATCGTAGCCGTTGATTATTTCACAAAATGGGCTTACGCTATGCCTACGTATGCATAGGATGGTAAGACTGCCACCCTCTTCTTATTTATTCACGTGATAGTTAGGTTTGGATTCCCACAGTCTATTGTCACTGACCACAGATCACATTTCTAGAATTAGATGATGACCGAGTTGAGTACCAAGTTGGGTTTACTCCATGAAAACTCAACACTTTACTATCCCTAGGCTAATGGTCAGTTCGAGGCCATTAAAAAAGTTTTAAAACCCATGCTGCGAATAATGGTTGGAGATCATAAATCCAACTGGCACCTGACTCTCTTTTCCACCCTTTGGGCTTACAGGACTTCGATAAAAACAACGACTGGTTTCACACCATTCTAGTTAGTTTGTAGACTAGAATTTGTCCTTCCTATCCAATGCCAGATTCCATCACTAAAACTTGCAATAGAACTTTTGCCAAAAAATTCCATCGAGGAAGAGAGATTTCTATACGTGACTAATCTTGACGAAACTATAAGAGATGTCACCTTAGCTAATGAGGCACATATGAAATGCATCAAGGCCCAATACGATAAATCTGTTTAGCCTCGGGTTTTCAATGAAGGTGACCTAGTCCTGACCTATGATCAGAGACATGATAAACTAGGAAAAGGGAAGTTTGAGTCAATGTGGTATGGTCCCTTTGTCATCAGCAAAGTTTTAGAGAAAGGAGCTTACGAGCTCATAGATTATGACGGTATACCCTTTAGCCAACCTCGCAATGGGTTGTACCTGAATAGGTACTATGTTTAAATCATTTATTTATGGTACCTTGTATATATGTATATTATTGGATTTCAGTGTGTTGTGTCTTGATTTAGTATGGTGAGTTTAGTGTCCAAACTGTTTATACAATGTTTTGGTTATGCAGATTGGATGGATTTTTACGGCTTCATTGATGGTGCTTACCTTCATACCTTGAACCTTGCTTCAGCTTCTTGGGTTTCTATTCCCCAGATCATGACCTGATCAATTTAGGAGCAGTTTGCATTAGTCCTACTACCAACAACATAGTCGAGTATCAGGCGATAATAGGTCTACTAACTGAGGCTGCATCTCAAAACATTTATGACTTGGTAGTGTTTATGGATTTACAATTAGTGGTTTGTCATCTAAACCATGTTTATACCATCAGAAACCCTGTACTCATCCATTTATTTTGAACAGTGTGTTTATTATAAAGGTCATTCGAGTGTATCACTTACAGGCATGTCCCTAGGTCAGATAATACGATTGCTGATTGATTAGAAAATTACATCCTATACCGGTATATTACCCATTCATAACTTGTAAAATAAACATGGTTCATTGTAAAATAAACTGTAAATGACACATAAAACTCATGTAAATATGATTTCCATTTGAGACATATAAACACCAGTAATAAGTCTGTATATATATATATATATAAAGTGTTTTTTTACAAACATGTGGTCACAAGACCTCATCTAAAGCACTGTGGGTTTCAGGAAATACAAAATCATACAAAAAACCCTGAAGCTAGTCAGCTTTCAGTAGTACATCATGTAGTCCACTATCTAGTAATGCTCATGATAACACATGATAGGACGTGCTACCCTGCAAACAAGTCAAATGAAACGTCCTGGAACCCCTGCAATATGTCTCTAATACCTCATGGGGAGTTCATCTATCACCGCATCAGGAATGTCAAGAGTCAGCCACTCTAATTTCTCCTCTAACTCAGTAAGGTGATCATCACCCCTATGAACAAATTGAGCCCCAACTCATCTATCCATAGGAGAAGATCCTCCAAGTCGTGCGCCACCAACATCTACATGTAAACATTAGGTATTGTTACTACACATAAAAAACATAAAAACATGATCAGGGTTTTGTTTCTTACCAATATCCCCCCACTAAGCACCAGTTGGTAGTGGTAGATCAAGGTCACCTCTGAAATATATCCCTGCGTAGGCGTAATTCTCTATCATGAGGATATGATCTCGCAGCTAACAAAAGAAAGCGACCTCGACTTTCACCTTGGCTCTACCACCACCTGTACGAGCCATGATCTCAACCCACCTCAGCATGTGTGGGTCTCTATCCCTAATCCCAGTGAAGATCACTTGGGGTCTAATGAGAGGCACCCTCTCAAAGAAGAAACAAGCTAAAATGGATCCAAAACCGAACTGCTTTAGTTCTCCATGCCGACACTTTGTCAGCTAATCTTTGAATACAGGAAGAAGTGCTTCCGCCCAATTGTAAACTTTAGGTGCCATAGCTTCTAGGGAATATAGCATATGTGCTTGGGATTCCTAATGAGGTCCTTGGTTTCCAGCCAGCCTCTGCATGATGAACAAAACTGTGCGAAGTGGCATATCCACCACACCACTAATCAGAATCTTCTTACCTGACATTCTTGTGCCAAGCTGATAGTGACAATTGATCAAGTCCTGATTAGTCACAGTCCCTCCTCGAGAACCAGTAAGAGAGATAGGGGCCCCTCATCTAGACAACCCCATCAGGAGGTAGATGTCCTCTACCTCTGTGGTCAAAACATGAATCCCTACCTCAAAGTGTTGATGCTACGGGTTCCACATTTGTAGGATATATTCTTGCAAGAGGGGATGGGAAATCATGCTCGGGGTCTTGAAGAACTTCAAAAGTACACAACCCCATAGGACACCCACACAACTTGCATATCCTACAGTAGTAACATCATCTAGGTCATGTTTCCTTTCTTTCCAGATAACCATTTTCTGATCCAACAAACCTGCCAAAAACAATTCAAGAGCCATTTAGAAACATTTCTCATCATTGAAATTGCTTTTAAACTTTTATCTTGGCCGGTCTATTAGTTTTTTCATGCCTACGGCCGGCACCGCCTCTATCCAGTTCATACAGAGTGGTACCACTGCCTGTGTAGAACTGAAGAAATGTGGTTTCTATCGAGCACCGCCTTTCCCGTAAGGGCTTGGAGCAGTGCCCGCATTTCTCATTTTAGGTTTGGCCTATGAGCTCAAAAAACCATGAAAACTGAAAATTGGAAACCATAAAAGGAAAGAGGATGGATGTAGATGTTACCTACAACTGACGGTATGAAAAATGGACGATGGATGCTCCTGTAATCTTCAGCTGAATTTTTAGCTCCAAACTACCCAAAATGCTCTCCAAGGTTGGTAAATAGTGAAATGAATTGTTTTTACTATTTAATTAGAATTTTATAGCCTATTTTAGGGTTTTTTATGTTTTAAAATAATTTTTATAGAAATGCCCTTTTATATAGTCCATGAAAGTCATTTTTATGAACATTTTGGGAAACTAATGGTCATTTAAGTCTTGCAAGGATAAAATAAGCGGTGAAGTCTATTGGGAAGTTCGTTTTTGAATTTTTCGTACTTTTGAAAACGGAAAAAGTCCTTGAGCGTTCATTTCGATACTTTGATCATGCTCTCAAAAACCAGTATCAAAGTTTCGAGTCTTTTTCTGATTCTTTTCAGACTCGTAAAACTCTTCATCATGAAAAGAGACCTAATGGAGTCTCCTTTAAACTCTTTTCAAACTCCCTAAATATGAAAACATTGTCGAGTACTTGTCTTCTTCATACTTGTAAAAGTATTTGAAGAGTCATCTCTTCGATGGTAGGTTATCTCTTTTTTGGTTCAGATAGACTATCATATGAAAAAGGACCCTTTGGAGTCTTCTTTTGTCTTCGTTCAGACTCTCTAAACATGAACGATGCTGAGTTAACTTTCATTGGACTCGTTAAACTAAACACTAAGAGACCCTTTTTTGGGAACGAACCCATCCTTTATCAAGTTCATAAAACATATGAGAAAGGACTTGTCTTCAAATAAGCTACAACGAGTGTTTGTTACCCTCTTTGGACTCGTAAAAATGAAAAGAGGCACTCATCAATCGTGATGGGGAAATTAAGGGAAGGGAATCAATTCAGTTTGCAAATAAAATGTAAGTTTGTCATCACCTCTGAACATGGCACTTGTCTGCATTTCATTTAGTCAATTGGGTAAATCATCTTATCTCTGAGTCAATCCACTTTCATGAGTCGTGTCACTCCTTTGAGTCTTTCAAAGAATGTGTTGTCCAATGTTGTATTTTTTTCCGCCTCATCAAGTCAATGTTGCTAAGTCTTTTTTCATCCCGATCGATTTTCAAAGGGAAGTTAGAAGTTCACCTCTGCAGTTGAAATATCCTTTGTGTTAGTACTTGTGAGTCAGTCTGATGGTTACATTATCTACAACATTCCAGAACTTTGTTCTGAGTTTTGTGTCGTCGATGTGGAATTCATCATGGCCCTCCTTCGATGAGGCTATTCCTGTCGACATCAGCTCATCATCTGGGAATTAGTCTTAGAAACAAGTTTAGTACCTTGAGAACTGTATGCCTCAATGACAGATTCTCTCACTCTCAACATAGGTACACATCATTGACCTTCGATCAAGAGATTCGACTAAGTGTTTGACATCAAAACATTTATTCACACTTATTATATTGTACTAGAGTAACTTGGGAATCATTGACATTAATGGTGATCTCCCTCATACTTGTTAACGGTTCACATCATTGACCGGTAATCAAGTGGTTTCTACCATGTTCGACTTCAAATCATTGGAATCACATGGATAGAATCGTACTTTGTGGAAGATGAGACGAAGACCATGGGTGTCTGTTTGAAAGCACTCATAGCTTTCTCCCCATGTGGCAATGGGATATATTGTATGAAGTACCAGCATGGATCCACATTTGTATGGTCGTGACTATGCTCAAATTTGTGTCTGTATGACAAAGATCTAGATTGTATGTTTGGTAGCTATGTCCAAGTTTAAGTCCTCTATCACATGGATCTATGTTGTATTCTAGTAACCATGTTTGTTTATCTCTCTCATGGATTTGCCTTGTATTGGTCTGCAGCCATGATGAAGACACCTTTTGCTCATGAGCTAAAAGTATTGATGTATTGCAGATGCCTAGTTGATGATCTCCGATCAAGCTGAGTCTTTCCTCGAAGTGATAACTTTCTCTTTCAAATATCTTTCCTATTGTATCCCTCTAGCCTCATGCTTTGGGGGGAATTCTGTTATACCTAAATCTCGTCATCAGCATGTGATGAGATCCAAAACTTCAGTGTTTCCCTCAATCCCAAATTGTGAAGTAAGAACATTGGTCCAGACATCAAATTTGTATATGAAAATACAGCACCGCTTCTACCCTTTAGTCAAAAAGCAGTAAATTCTTCAGCACCGCATATGATATGTTAGCAGTAAGCAGTGGCACCACCTTTACCCTTTAATCAAGGCATGGTTCTGCCTAAAACCACTCTGTCATGGTGAACAAGAAGCAGTGCCCTTGGTAAAAAGTGAAAAAGAGATATTCTCCCGAAGCTTCTCGAAAGAAGTCTTCATGGCACCCTTATCCCTGATCACTAGGGTCATTTGGGCTGGAGATCCATCCTTGTAGGATCTCCTAGCCACCTCACCCATCAATTGCTCAACCATCCCTATCCATTGCAAGCCTATAAAATCAGGATCAATCTCCATGGTTGAGGAAAGAGTAATGTTATGATGTTACTTTGATATTCTGGCCTAAGTCATTCAAGAGAGCTTGAGGGAGCAAGTTGGAGTTGTTGGGGACAAGATGTTGGTTTTGTGAGAGAGCATATCAACACTAAGGCATAGGTTGTAAACTATTTCTTCATTTTATTAATGTAAATTTGGTTCCTTTCCCATATACTTGTTATGTTATAATATTGCATGTTATTGTCAGATTCCTTAGTCACTAACATAGATCTATAGATGATGTTCTGGTAACTTTGATCTCTTGTGTGTTTGATTTGTTTATGTAGGTATTTTCTTGGAGACCTTTTGTCATAAGAGAAGAACCATATCACTCCATCAAATATTGTATTCCAGGTGTCTATAGCTTCTAGGGAAAGTCACCCAACCTTATTGTGAACTATTTGTTCGGGATCTGAACCATTCAGACCAAAGGAACAGCTTTTGTCTGCAAAACGTGCAAAATTCCTAGAAATAGCATGGTGTGCATGTGGATCCATCCAAAATCCAATTCATTCGCGATAGGTCAGCCCCAACAACCATAACTGAGCTCTATAGTTCCTTGGACCTCACAAAATTCTATTGGTGTAGGTTCATATATGGGTTCTCACATATCGCTTGAACTCTTAGCCAAGTGACCAAGGGCAGGTCCAAAGCCACGTTTTTTTGGGATAAGCCACAACATAAATCATTTCAGGATATGAAACAATGATTATGTTTAACACCAATACTTACTTACCAGATATGCCACAACTCTTTGATATTGAGACAGATGATTCAAAACATGTTTTTAGCATGACCCTCACTCAGCATGAGAATATAGTGGTGTACCACGGTGAGAGACTCTTAGATTTTGTTTGAAAATTCCCCACTTGTGAAAAAAAAATGTACTCCATCATCCAATCATGCCACCAATGGAAGCATTACATTCTAGGGAAAGAGGTTCATCCACACTAATCACAAACCCCTACTGTTCATGCAAACACAAGGGAAGTTACAGAATAATCACCACCAAAATTGGTCCACTTACTTACATCAATTCCACTTGAACATCAAATATAAGAAGGGAAGCACTAATCAAGTAGATGATTTCCTGACTTGACCTCTTGTTGCAATATTGATATTGGTGCTCAAGTCTTGTGGCCATGAGAGCTCAAGATAGCACCGACTCTATGATAGCGATCGTGATTTTTATACCCCCTATCAAACGCTATGTGTGGACATAGAATTCATTGACTTTCATATTCATGATGGATTTTTATTCCATATGGTCCATCTTTTTTTTCATTTAAGTGAGAGTGGGAAGCTGATTTGGGAAGCTCATTACAGTGGGGTGGCAGGAAATTTGTGTTGGGATTATCGTTATATTGATGATATTCTCAACCGGCTCAAGGGGGGCAATCATTTTAGCAAGACTAATATGAATTTTGGGTACCACCAAGTCCCAATTGAAAAAATTGATGCCTAAAAGACACCCTTCAAGTCCAAAGAAGGTATTTTCAACAGGTTTGTCCTAATATCTCTCGAGTCTCGCTTGAATAACAGTCCATCAAATTTCATGAGGATGATGGATGGCATATTGCATCCATTCATTAATTATTTTTTGGTTGTATATCTAGATGACATCCTTGTCTTCAATAAGAATTGGGATGAGCATTTGCATCACATTCAAGACATCCTCATCACCCTATGGAAACACAAAATATATGATAATCTAGAGAAATGTTTTATTGGCATGAAGATAATCCAATATCTTGGGTAGATTGTGGTGAGCATGGTGTGCATGTGGATCCATCCAAAATCCAAGTCATTGATGATAGGTCGTCCCCAACAACCATAACTGAGTTCTATAGTTTCTTGGGCCTCACCGACTTCTATTGGTGTAGGTTTGTATTGGGGTTCAGGGATAATTTTAGGGGAGAAATTTATCCCATGGGATATTTTTAGGGGGTTTTCATGAAAAAAAGATTCACCATTTTACAATATTTGAAGCCCTATTTCGCCCAATTTTGATGGGGTAAAATTTTTTCACCCTAAAAATCACCAAATTATTATATAAACGATATAAAAACCTTGGAAATTAAAATATTTTTTGAAAAATATCGCAGACATTTTATAGTTGGTGTTTTAAGAGTTGGTAAGATTCACCAACATTTATACACTTTTAAATTAGTATGGTTCCTTAAAATCATCCTTGTTGGGGTTCTCACATATCACTTGAACTCTTAGCCATGTGACCAAGGGCAGGTCCAAAGCCAAGTTGTTTTTGGGATAAGCCACAACATAAATCATTTGAGGATATGAAACAATGCTTATTTTTAACACCAGTACTTAATTACCAGACATGTCACAACCCTTTTATATTGATACAGATGATTCAAACTATGTTGTTGGCATGGTCCATACTCGACATGAGAATATAGTGGTGTACCACAGTGAGAGACTCTTAGATGTTTTCTACAAATTCCCCACTTACGAAAATCAAATGTACTCCATCATCCAATCTTGCCACCAATGGAAGCATTACATTATAGGATAAGAGGGTCATCCACACTAATCACAAACCCCTACAGTTCATGCAAACACAAGGGAAGTTACAGAATAATCACCACCAAAATTTTTCCACCTACTTACATCAATTCCACTTGAACATCAAATATAAGAAGAGAATCACTAATCAAGTAGATGATTTCCTAACTTGACCTCTTGTTGCAATATTGATACTGGTGCTCAACTCTTGTGGCCATGAGACCTCAATATGGCACCGACTATATGATAGCGATGTTGATTTTGATACAACCTATCAAACACTATGTGTGGGCATAGAATTGATTGACTTTCATATTCATGATGAACTGTTATGCCATCTGGTCCATTTGTTTGTTCCTTTAAGCGAGCCTACGAAGCTGATTTGGGAAGCTCATTAGAGTTGGGTGGCACAGAAATTTGTGTTGGGAATATGGTTATACTAAGAGTGGGGTGAATCATTATAAGCTACTTTTTCTTATTTTAACCATTCTTTAATCGTTCATTTAATTTTAAACAATAAATACACATAAACTCAAATCACAGTACACATAATTTAACATGGAAACCCTTTTGAGAGAAAACCATAAAAACTTATCTTTATAAATTCATGTAGGCACCAACCTACTGTTACAAATTTTGTAGGAACCAAACTACTAGAGACACCAATCACCTCAAATGAGCACCAACTCAACAATATGTAGGCACCAATCTATTTGAGACACCAATCTCCTCAACTGAGCACCGACTCAATAATATGTAGGTACGAGTTTACTGGAAACACCAATATATTGTTGTTGCTTCTAGTTATGCTTATACATCCTTCTATGTTTTGACCATATTCCAATATACCCTCTTCCAATATATAATACCTATTTCTATATATGCACCATAACCTACTTCAAAATTTTCCTTCAATGTATACCATAATTATCCCTAATTATGTCATATGATCACCTTCAATCCAGCTCCAAAATCTAACATAATCACTTTCAATCTTAGCCTCATCCAAAGAACAACCTATAAGAAAAAATCCCTTCCACTTCACAAGGTGCTCCTTCACTTCCTCAAATTATATTAGACAACCTAATAAAAACCTTCAAGATGATATCAACAAGAATATCCTCAAAATCTAGAAAACATCTTCAAACCCATCTTCAAATCCTAGAAGATCTTCATCTCCCACTAGTGCATACTTTTTTCAAAGCTCCATATTTGATGAATGAATGAACAAATCAGGAGAGATTTCCACTTATTTATAGTGTTCTTAAATCACTTTTTGGGTTGACCTAACATTGTTCAATATCTTGGCAAGGCCAACCTAAAATTCTTGTTGGGATGACTTTACAAATATTTCATATCTCCGCATTCCTATGGAGTTAAAGGGAGTTACACAAACCATTGGAAAAGTATCAAAATAATATTTCCAACCATGTAACCTATAATCCAATTTTATCTAGGTATATAGAGTAACAATTTCTTCAAATATAGAGTATCCAAATTAAGCATAAAAAATCCAAAACAACATTTCCAACAATATCCATCTTACAATCTTTATCTTTGAGATTTGTAGTCTTTCCACTCCTTTAAAATCAATTACAACAATATTTAAAACGATCTCCCCATTTGGAATTGATGGAAACCTTTAGACAATTCTACAAGAAACCTGTAGATACTCCCCTTGTCAGCAACTCCTCTTTTGCCTTCAATTCTCCCCCTTTGGCATTAATGACAAAGGAGTGATCCCCTTGAGCTTGTTCTTTTCTTCAATATTTTTCCTCCATTGACTATGTATACATTGTTTGATAGTCTTTTTATTGTTTTCACCAATTTTCCTGAGCTTTATTTTATTATCTCACACTTTTAGAAGTTGAAGGTGAGAGTGTGTCCTTGATCACACATTTGGTTAATACTAGGAAGGTTATGCGTCAATACCTCAACAAAAAATACATTTTATGTTTTAGTCTTCTTATATCTAAGGCTAATTGAACCTTTTCCAACGATCTTTGTAGAGGCATTATCTAAAAAAGTAACACTACCTCTTTTTTCTTCTTTTAAGGTGAGAAAATTCATATGATCCCCTGACATGTGTCCTGAACATCCACTGTCAATATGTCCTTGTTTCCCTTTAATTTTGAGCATAGAGTACAAGTCCACATTCTTCCTTTTTTTGTTCTTTTCTACAACTTGTATCTTCTATATATTCTTGATTTTGCTTCATTTTCCAAACATTTTAGTATTCTTCTTTCTATTTGGCAGTGAAATCGTCTTCACTATTTTGCTTAGGATCTCTTATCATGATGCTTCTACAATAACAACTTATTTTCCCATAGCTATTGGATTTATAAAACTAAACATCAAGTAAAGGATTGAATGAGTTTTAGTTTCTATTAGCAAAACCCTGAGAACTTGTGGAACTATTTCTCACATCATCATCCTTCAAGGTCTTATAAGATCCTCCACTTCCATTTCTCACATAATCACTTCTTGTATATACTCTACAATCTATTGCTTTATTCCCAAACTTATTGCAAGAGAAACAATAGCCAAAGAATACTTTTTAATGCATGGGTGTGAAAGATATTCTTGGAGGAACTACTCTTTTGAACTCATCAAGTTGTTGTTGGCCATCATTTCCATTCTTTCTTTTGGAACCTTTGAGAACAATAGCATAGATTTTCGTTTTTTCTCATTCTCCTTGCTTACATCTTCTTTGTATATCTTTTAATTCTCATCATAGCCAAGACCTATTTTGATGAATTGTGACCTTTGATAACAGATAATTTCATTCATAGTTTTAATTCTCTTCAAACTTCGGTATCACCAAGCATTGTATCCATGACCATGAAGGGATATTTTTCTTTATAAATATATTGTAGCTTTTCCTTCAAATATAAGTTCTTTTTTTAAGTCTCCTCATTTCAATTAATGCACAAGTGAGTTCTTCGTCAAGGTATACTTCCCCATCAATATTTGAATTCTCTTAATTTTCAAAAAATTTATTTTTAGTGTTTTATGTCTCTATGCCCATAGAGAAAATTTCTAACATTGCATCACTATCAATCTTATTATATGAGCAACTGTCTTCCTTGGAGTAGAGACTTTTCTTTTTCTTCTGGAAATATTTCTTCCTTTAAGGTTTACCTCTTCTTCTTTCTTTGAAGCTATGATTTTCGTCATCATTGTTGTATTTATCTTCATTATAAGGACATTTAAAACGAAATTTCCCTACTTCACCACAATTAAAACATTTGAAAGGAAGCTCACATTTGTATTTTTCAGCCCCTTTCTTGATATTTCTTATGAATTTGGTTTCCTCTGCATTAGATTCATAATTTGTGTTGTCATTTGATTGCCTTCTTTGAAGCTTTGAAGGTTGCTTCCCTTCTTGATGGTTTCTGTTTTTTTGTTCACATTTTGATATTATGTGAGGATCGCATGCAACTCTTCCATTTTCAGTTTTTCTAGCTCCCTTAATTCCTCTAGGGAAAAAACCTTAACATAAAATATCAAGTGAAGTGATCTTAGTACCTTTTGTATGATCATAAATTCTTCAATCTACTCACCCAATCCTCTAATAGTATTGACAACTTCATCTACTGTAAGAAAATAATTTGTAATGCATTTTGCTTCTTTCATATTCAAACTTTCAAATTGTCATCTATGTGTTTGAAGCTTGGAATTTTTGAATTTGTCATCTCCCTCATAAATCTTATGAAGTGTATCCCCAATTTATTTTGTTGGTTGCAATACATTACTTCGGCATGGTCTTTTCCTGGTAGACCACTTAAAATAGCATTCATAACTTTTGCATTATTATTATATGGCTTCTTCCCATTAGTATTAGTTGGTGGAGTTGTAGGGGTTGTGTAACCAAAGACAACAAACTATTAGACATTAAATCCCAATGACATCATATAGGTTTTCATTCTTATGCTCTAGAAGGCATAGTTATTTCCATTAAATATTGACGATTTAGAATATCCTTCCTATTGATCAATGTGCGCTCAAAAGATATGCCTTCAAGTGATTAAATTGTCTTTAGAAGGAACCTATTGTAATACCAATTGTTCAGATTATGGTTATAGTGAAAGGGGAGTGAATAGTATAAGTTATTTTTTCTTATTTTAACCCTTAATCAATCATTCATTTACTTTGAGACAATAAATAATAGTACACAAAATTTAACGTTGAAACCCTTTTGGGAGAAAACCACGAGAAATTATCTTTATAAATTCATGTAGGGACCAACATACTGTTACAAATTTTATAGGAAGCAACTTATTGGAGACACCAATCTCCTCGAATGAGCAGCAACTCAACAATATGTTGGCACCAATCTACTGGAGACACCAATCTCCTTAATTGAGCACCAATTCATTAATATGTAGGCACTAACCTACTAGAGACACCAATATCCTGTTGCTGCTAATTTTGAATTTGCTTGTACTTCCTTTAATGTTCTAACCCTATGCCAATCTACACTTTTCTAATAGAAAACACCTCTTCCTACAAATGCACCATAATCTGCGCCAAAATTTACCTTTGATCTGCAACATAATTAGCCCTAATAATGTCATATGCTCATCATCAAGTTAGCTCCAAGATATGACATAATCACCTTCTATATTATCCTCATACAAAGAAGAACATGTAAGAAAACTTTCCTTCATGTTAACAAGGTACTCCTTCTCTTCCTTAGAGAATCTCAGAAACACTAAGAAAAAACTTCAAGAGAATATCATCAAGAATATATTTAAAACCCAGAAAACATATTCAAACCCTAGAAGACCTTCTTCCACAAGTGTGCACCATTTTTCATATCTCCATAATTGGATGAATGATCGGAACAAATGAGGAGAGCCTCCACTTATGAATAATGTTCTTAAACCACTTTTGAAGGAAAACTAACATTGTTCAATATCCTAGCATGGCCAAATTAAAATTTTGGTTGGGATGAATTTACAAATCCTTCCATATATCCTCATTCCTATGGAGTTAGAGGGATTTCCACATACCATTGTAATGGTATACGAATAAGCTTTCCAACCATTTAACCTATGCTCCAATTTCAGATAGGTATGTAGAGTAAAAATTCATTCAAATATAGGGTATTCAATTTGAGACTCATAAATCCAAAAACAATATTTCCAACAATCTTCATCTTGCAATCTTTATCTTGGGAATATGTAATATCCCCTTTCCTTTGACATCAATGACAACAATATTTCCAACACTTCAGCATCAAAAAAACAATAGTGATTCTACAAAATTATTTTTATTGGCAAAAGCTCCCACATCATCTAAACAAATATATATGTTCATGCATTGCATGTGCCATCACCAAACCCTCCATTAAGATATAAAGGTTGTACACCCATTTCTTACTCCTAATAGGCCCTATTATTCCATCTCCATGGATTACATGTCAAGACTACCTTCAACCAAGCATGGCAATGACTATGTATTTGTGGTCTTGTTGTTTCTATAAGATGGCTAATATGTCAACCTCCAAGAAGAGTTTCACAACCGATTCCACTTCTAAGCTCTTCTTAGAACCTATTTGGGTTCATTTAGGGCTACCAGAGACGACCATTTCATATTGGGACAATAGGTTCTTGAGCACTTTTTGGTCTAGCTTATGGTAACTTATGGACATCAAGCTCACCAATCAACAACCCTTCTCCCCTAACTAATGGACAAACAAAGTTCGTTAATAGGATGATTGTGCATATTCTGGGAATGTAAAATTATAAACATCTCCATGCATCAAATGAGAACATTCCATATGTTTAGAACAACTACAACAGATCCATTCATAGCTCTATTGGAAATAGCTTGTTTCAAGTGTGCTTGGGGTTCTAACCATTGGCCCCAATGGAAATATATTTTCCCATTTCATCCACACATGATGCATATTCCCATGCTCAAATTGAGGCTAAAAATGGCATGCTATTTATTGAATATATTTAACACATACACCAACATGTCCATGACATTTGGAAAAATCCCATGTCAAGTACAAGCTGTGACATGAGCAACATCGGGTTTTGCATAAGCTTCAAGTGGGAGACAAGGTTTGGTTGAATTTACAGAAAGATTATCTCATGAGACCCCATCGCAATATTCATCCGCTTCAATATGGGTCCTATACCACCACTAAGATACTAGGTGAGAATGCTTTCGAATTAATCATTCCTCCAATCCTTAGCCAGCATACTGTATTTAATGTGAAGCTCTTTCATCCATATTATCCACCGCTATTGGACACCTTAGAGGTGGAAGAGTAGTTGGAACTTACAGAAACAAACCCTAATTGTTTTGAGAAGGATTCCATTTATCATATGGCTTTGATACACAGGTGAAAGGAACTCAGTAATAATGCATGCAACTCTATCAAGCCGTCAAATCATGGTAGCTCCTTCACTAAGGAAAGTGGCTCACCAAGAGTAAAATTCAACATAAATTTACACATTTGATGATGGAAATTGATGCAATGTATTCAATTTATTCATAAGGGTGGAGTAATAATTAATATGAACATCAATTGCCACCCACCTGGTCCACTAGCTCAAAACACAAGTTTCTAGCTTGGCAGTTTTTTTCGGGTCTTGATCTTTTGGGGTCATTTTGAGGCCCTAAGAGACGTTTTTTTTTTGCATGACAATGCCCAAATGATCACTAAAGGAATGTTTTTTTCAATTCACAATGTGTACTTCTCGGCCATACCTTTTTATGGGATACCAAGCACCCCAAACAAAGATTGTATGCAAAATTTATATCTCGGGTAAGTTGATGTATCAACCAACCACAACAGGGTCCATAAACCTTTTGGTGTTTCATCTTCTAGGGTTAGGGATTTTGATGTACAGTGTGTTCTCATTAATGATTTATTTTAAAATGGCATTTTTCCTCGTTTTTAACTTATCTTAATTAATCCTTCGTTGACCACCATAGTCTATTTGTATTTTCCTATCTTATGAGGTCATTGCCACTTCACTAGTGCCATGGGGGACTCACCTAGTGGAAACCTAACACTCAATGCTCCTATATTCATGATTTTAAGATATCCATAGACTAATCCCTATAATATAGGAACCCACACCAACAGTTAACCCTAGTCAGTGTTCAGTTATGTCAATCTATGCTATGATTCCCATTAGTTAGTTCACTCTCAGTCATCCTAGTGCTATTTTGCATGATTTAAGGGAAGTAGGGCACCTTTCCTCACCTACCTAGATCAGGTGGCTGATTGTGAACTGATTAAGTGATACAAAGTTGAACTAGTGAGCTCTAGTAGTGATTTTTGCACACTGAGTTAGCACTGGAGTCAGTTTGAGTTGGTGAATTCAAATCCTACCTAAGGAATTTGAATTTTTCCCATTTTTAACACCATTGTATTGCATACAATATACTGATTTACTGGATGTAATGATATTCTTCCAATTTTGTCTCCATGTGTGTGCAATTTTTCCATGAATAATTTATTATTCTCTACTAAATTATTCTATCTCTTCTGCAACCTTCTTTTCTCATTGAATTCATGTGGGCCTGAAGATCATATGCTTCATTAAATTTAATATGGTAGCAGAATAGGTATCCATGCCAGCTTCAAACCTCGAAAACTTCCATTGATGCATCATACACAATTAGGTTCCACATAAATCTTGGTATTCTTTCCTTCTTCCTTTAGGTTTTGTCCAGAGAAGTCTATCTAGGTGTGATGCACCCAAAGAAAGTTCACATGTCGAAGTGGAGAGTGTTTGAATTGGTTTAATTGTGAATTGAGGTGTTTTGCAATGTTTTTACAGATACATTCAAATATTTTTTGAAGAATTAGTTTTTTTTTAAGCTGTAAGATGGAGAATTCAACTTCTTTGACACCCAGAATCCTCACACCCTTCAACTATCTTGATTGGAGGGCTGATATGCAAATTTTCTTACTCAACAAGGGTTTGTACAGGGTCACCATGGGCAGAGAGGTTGGACCCCAACAGCCTCTTGAAAATTTGAAGCATCTGAACAAGCTAGATGAAGCATTTGGATTCATGTGCATCCACATCTCCAGAGAGTTATTGTTCCATATTGATGGATTGAAAACTCCAAAAGAAGTATGGGAGAAGCTAGAATCCTTGTTTGGAAAGCAAGATGAGCTCAAGGGATATATTATAGAAAATGATGTCATAGCTCTACATCCTAGCGACTTCCAAACTATACAACATTTTTTCTCAAAATTCAAGCCTCTTGTCATGAAATGCACGCAGTGTGGGATTGAGAAGAAGGATTATCAATTGGTACTCTTAATTATTAGCAAACTTGGCCAATAATTCTTAGTGTTTGTATGTAATTTTCACTTCAGGATACTGGAAGCTCCTCATTGGCGAATTCCATCCCTTAATGCCTTCACAAAATCTCTAATATAGGAACAAGAAAAGATGGTACATATGGGAGCCATCAGATCCTCCACAAATCTAGCTCTCTTGGTTGGTGAGACAAAGAATGTGCAAGCAGGGAGGAATTAGAAATGAAAGGAGAAGAGAAACATTGAATTTGAACCTAAAGAAGAGTTTGATCGAGTAGATGAAGCCTCCGGCTCTAAGAAGGAAAAACATGAGATGTTTAACAAGGGAAAGTGCTCCTATTGTAAGAAAGGAAACCATACAGAGAAAGGTTGTATGAAGAAGACCATATATCAGATTCCAAGAGTCCTTAAACAACACAATATTTCCCTTCTTGAAGGTGAAAGGAAGGCTAACTATGGAGATAAGACTAAATATCATGAGATATTCCATACACTAAAGGCTGGATTTTCAAAATTGCATGGCTTTCTCACTTATTCAAGAACCTGCAATCACATGGTTGCATCCAAAGAATCATTCTCTTCATTACAACTTAAATATGGTCCAAGTATTCACATGGAATATGACACTCAAATCCAAGCTGAAGAGAATGGTTGAATCAAGTTAGAGCACAGATTTTGTGTTGGCTTTCTTCCCTCTCTCTATCCCTGAACCCAGGTTCAATCCCTTCTGTGACACGGATATCGTCTCACCCGAGATATCTCAGTTTTATGGGTAACTATCAGAACCATGTTTATGCAGTTGTGTGGGAGGGTGTTTTAGTACCTTGGCTCTGCGCCAAGGATTCCAATGAAGACCAGAGAGATGGGTTACTTGTATGCACATTACTTCAACACCAATTTGTGATCCAACCCTTCTTTATTCAACTTAAGCAATTAAAAAGTGAACATATCGCATAATCATATTCATTAATATAATGCATCTGTCATACATTTATCCATTTGCAAACCCAATAATCAACTAGCCATTCAACACAATATTCACACATATATCTAAGCTACTTCAACAGTCACACATATACACAACATATAACGTGGAAACCCATTCGAGTGAAAACCACAAGGTTCTCTGCATATGGCATGAGGAAATAGATGCACCTTTTGTTTGCGCACAAAGATGCAGACTCTGTTCAATATCTTCTCTTCTATATTTACAGAATTTTCCTCCCTCTCATGCTCTCTAATATTCTCTATTTCTCTTCCTACTCTACTCTTACTAGCAATTTGCACACAGCCTGGGTCGACTCGACCTTCCCTACTCGTCTGCGCACTTAGCTATAGAACCTCTACTTTGATGCACTCAGTGATATAGAGTCATTAACCCGAATCCTACCTTAATTCTAGCTCTAACATCTTTCCAAGATTCTAGATATTAACCAGATGTTGTATCGACTAACCCATCTATAGCTTGGGTTCCTTCTTTCATAGCCCCATTAGATATTTGATACAGCTCCCATACATGCCTGTTACAGACTCAATACTGACTCGATACAGACTCTAACAGACTCCTTTCCTATCAATATCTCAGTTGACTTACTATAACCAGCCAATAGATTGTCTTTCCTATTATAGAAAGACATAAGGAAAGGCAGTATCATCCTGACTTACAAAGGTTCCTTCATGCGTGTGGTTTCCACCGTCTCAAGCCGAGCTGATACCCACGATCATTAAGGATTGTCACTTTCTCAGCATTATGCATTACTATTTTTTTTTTACTGTTACACTATTTACACGCCTTCTTTTGTTGATATTCTGCTATGTCATCCCGTATCTTGTTCTGTCCTTATGTCATGACTTATTCATTTGGCGCAACTTCCTCTTCCAACGCCTTCTCTTTGTCTTCTTCTTCTCTTTCACTTCTTATGTCGCAACATCCTTCCCTTTTCCCTTTGTGCTACTCCCTCAGTCGTAGATCCTTTATCTTCTCCTTTATGTTCTTCTCCATTAGTCGTAGCTCCTTCCTCTTCTCCTTATGTTATTCTCCATCAGTCCTAGCTCCTTCCTCTTCTCCTTTATGTTCTTCTCCATACTTAGGCATAATTATACCTGAATTATTCCCTACTGTCCCTAGTCCCAATAGGCCCCCAACACTCACATGTGGCTCGTCTTGAGCCACGCAAAATATTGCTTCATGGACTGACTTGCGTTGATTTTGTTCTGAAAATCCTCCACGATTTTCACCAGTTTCTCTATCTCTACGAACACTTCTTCCTCTGTTTTCTGCATGTGCTCCTCCAAGTCAGAACTGACGTGTTTCGGCATGACTCTTTCTATTGATGTCGCTAGTTCGTGCACCTTCTGATATACAGACTAAATTAGGCATGTAACTCTCTCTACTTCAACCTGTAATTCCTCTACATTTTCCTCGCGTTTTTGTTGTTGTGTGCACAACACAGTCATTTGTTGCTGCAATTTTCACATCTCAGATTCCTTAGCCATTTTATGGGGAAAAGGTAGTTGTTTCATCTCATTTATTATCTGCATTATATTTGCTTCAAACGCAGTCAGTTCACTTACAATATTCTATGATTTCTCGTCGTCCATTAGGCATTCCCAAGTTTGAGAGACTTGGTCCACAGCCTTAGCATAGGTTTTTTCTGCTTCTTCTATTCTTTTTGCAGCCTGAGTGGTTGTGTCTCTTCTGCTTTCTAGCACTTCTAGGGGTGTGCTAGGTCTCCTTTTCTCTTCTAAATTTGTCACTTCTTTCCTAAGGTCAGCCGCTATCTTGCCTAACCGAAGGACCTTGTCTTCTTATGGTATGTCTTGTGACATTTCAACATCATCGAGATTCAAACAAACAAGATTAATTACATTTTTTAGCTTCTTCTTACTGGCTTCTTCTTTTTTTGCTTCTTGCGTGCTTCTTTGCATCTTGGCCTTGATTTTACCGATATCCTTTTCTGAGTGCTTCACCTGATTTTCCATGGTATTTCCCCTTTCTCAAATATTTCCAACTGCTTCTTTCTGTAAAGCGTGCACATCTTTCAATCACATCTTTGAGAAATATAAGAATATATGGACAGCGGTTCTATCAACCTCACTAGAGTATGGGGTTTCTAGTTCTAGTACGTCTCTTTTTAGTTGTCCTCTGATGGGATGATCTTCTCTAGGTCTCTGGGGTTCCTGTGCTTCCAACACACTAGCTGCATCCTGTGGCTATGGTACCTGTGACACACAATCTACTGCAGTTTTGATTGCTTTGATTGTTCTTCCTATACCATTAAACCTATCTGTGATGGTACTAGTGAATTGATTCTGCAGTCATCCAAGGTTGTTGAAACGTGTATGTGCAGCTTGTTGTATGGATTTTTATAAGACTGTGACTTCCTCCTCAGCCATATGGGACGTATCATTTTCCCTGTTAGCCTTTATTTTCTTGCACGGCAGTTCTCTTTGTTCCTCTTCATTTTGTGTTTCCCATTGTTGTTTCTCTAGTGGTGAATCCTTCTAAGGTAGATGAGTCTATGTTTTTTCTGGCATTGTTGTGTCTATGTTTCGTTTGGGGTGTTGATCCTCCTCCCTCAGGGTTGGTGATCCTTCATGTCTCCATTCTTGTGGCTAGTTGTTGTAATCTCACAAATCACCTAAGGTTACCAATAATACATACCAAAACATACATATATAACAGAGACAAGAGATAAGAAAAAGTAGAGGAAATAACAGATTATATTAACATGAGTGTGTCCATACAATATAGAGAACTGAACCGAGTTCTCATCTGGCTCAACAGCCTAATATATATGATTTACAAATAGTTACAAAATAACTACCTGTCGGTTCGATGAACCGACACAACCTTAGGTGGCCATCCTAATCTCTAGTTTAGTCAGCCGACCAACTTATTCGGATGATCATTCAAGTTGACATGCTGACTTGCTCCTCTAACATCTCCCCCACAAACAAAACGGTTCTTCATCCCGAAGAAATAGGGAGGTACCAAAAAAATGCATGTCTAAGTAGTCATTTGTTTCGTGCTTGTCCTTCATGGGTTGTGACATCTGATTGTTGGTCTTTTATGCACGCAGACTTTGACAATTGCTGGGGCCGTCACAGCTAAGTGATGTTGGAAATCTGTCCAACTCTGCAGTATTTTCTGAATGTCGATGGTGAGTGTAGTCAGATTTGATAGGATCGACATTTTTTCTGGCATGTAAATTTCAGATATTCTTTCCATGTCGGGACCCATAAACTGGTCATTCTCCTCTGCAGTCTCTACAAGTCATTTCATCTGCAGGAATATGATGTCTAATTTTTCTAGATTGGGGATGGCTTGATGCACCCACTAATGTGCTTCCCACTCGAGTTTCTGCAGCTTGGCTGTCTCAAGCACTATTTGGTCTTCTATTGTGCTTCTAAGTGTCTCATCAGTGGTTTTCCTTTTTTCAAGTGTTTGGATCCCTTGTCGGGTCTGCTGAGTTTGTTGATAGACTTGCCCGTATTAAGTAGGCTAGTCTGGTAGTACTTCCTTGGTGATGATAGAATCCTCCATGTGATCTTGCAATACTTTGTAGGCTTCGGAAAAGGCTGTGTGCTGCACCATCAATAGTCGAACGGTTTCTTCTTTCTATTCTTCTTTTGTTTCTTGAATTTGTGCTTGGAGAACCGACACCACACTTTCAAATAGTTGATAAGATCTTTCCAGCGGTTTGTCAGTGTCGACCTCTATTGGTCCTGGTATGACAGACTGGACCAGGTCCCTGCACTTGTTAAGGAACTTAACTTGTTCTTTTTCCTTGTTGTCTAGTTCCTTACGTCTGTGCTGGTTCCTTGTCTTTGCTTCGACTGCTAGTGCTTCCAGTAGTTGTTCTAGCTCTGGATCTCTCAGTTTGGTTGCATCGACCGTAGTGGTCGATCCAACTAGATTGATGTGGACCATTGCTGGTTGTCCATGATGGTCCTTCTTCTTTTTCTTCTTTTTGTGCTTCTCTTCTTTGGCTTGTTTCGGCATTTGTATACCTTGAAAAGTCGAGTCGGGATTTTCTGTTTGTTGTGCAGTAGTGGTTGATGTATTTCTGTTTGGGGCGGTGGGATGATTGTTACCTTTGGTTGTTCAGATGCAGGTGGTCCAGAAGTGGATGTGGTTGGTACTTTTGGTTGTGGTGGGGTTGGTTCTGGTACAGTTGGTTGGATTAGGGGTTCTAAGTTGGGGGGTGGTGGTGGTGGTGGCGATGGGGTTGGGGAATGGTCGGGTGTGATTGGGTTGGTGAAAATGTGGTTGAGTGGTGGAATGTTGGTCTAAGGGGTTGAGTTGAAGTCAAAGAACAGTTGGTTGATTTCTTTGTTTATTTCCTCGACATTTTCTTCTTCCTCACCTCCGGTCAGTTCAGAGGTTGGTAGGTGGGGTTGTGGTATAGTCGGAGTGATAGTGGTGGTCCGATGTCCTACAACTTCAACTTCCTTGTCGGGGTTCCTTTCGAAGACCGAAGTCGAAGTTGCAAAAATTTTTAGTCCCTGAAGGACTTGGCCAGGTTGTCGGGATCCACCAACTTCAAATAGGGGTGCTTTAGTGGATAGCTTCTGTACCGACGTGAATATCTCAGGCAGTTTCTCAATAAATGCCTACAGATCTCTGTCCCTATCGAATTTTTCTTTCACTGCCTCTGACATAACACTCTTGCATAAGTCGAGTGGGCTTATCAAGAGTTGTTCCGGTGCTAACTCTTCAGTTACTTTTGTCGAGGATGGAGGTGGGGGTGTAGACACTAGGTCTACAATGTTTTCAAGCGTCGACGTGTGTGTGATTTTGGCTTTCTTTAGTCAACCTTGTAATGCTCCTGCCTCAACAAATATTTGGAACTGAGTTTCCACTGGTACTTTATTTGCTGCGGCATCTTCAATTATGTCGATGGTCATAGCTCCCAGTTCTTCTTCATCGTCTAATGACTCTAGAAGGAGAAGCTTGTGCTTTCCATTCCCTTGTGGTTGTTGTGTTCTTTACCTTTTTCTTGCAGCTACTATCTCTTTCGACAATTTTCTTATAATTTCTTTGGTGATAGCATATTCTGGGTTGTCTGCTTCTGTTTCTCTTCTTAGCTCCTGGATCGGGATGAGACTTTCTTCAGCCGAAAGGATTTCCTGCTGCTCTGCATGTGTTTCTTCTGTCTATGGTTCTGCCCTCTGTGCTGTCAAAGGTTTGAGGATGATTTGAATTCGGCCAGTGTGTTTGACTGGTGTCTCCTCCTACACAAAGGTACTGATGTATAGGTTCAACTCATAATCCTCTTCTTTCTCCTGGTCTGTTAACGACTCCTTGATTGAGAAGTAGATTTCCTTAGCCTTCGCTAGTATTGGTATTTTTGTTCCAGCTTGTCGAGACAGCTCCCGAAAGATCTGTTCGACCGACGGATAATAATTAAGGGCTTTTGCATTTGATTTAACGTCCTGCATGTACCACACCGAAGTATGGTTGAGCTCTAACTGGATGTGGAACTTTTTTGGTAGACTTCATCGGATGTTTTGAGGCACCCTCCATCTAGTCGTGCGGACTTTTAGCTGTTGGAGCCAATTTTCCAACAGCACTTTTCCATTTTCATGTTCCTTCAATGTTCCTTTCTGGGAGAAGGTTTTGAATTTCCACATGTGGAATTTTGTCGGTTCTTGAAAAATTGTGTGTCCTTCGGGGCGAATAGAATACATGACTATCCATAAGATAAGGGATGGGAACCTCATGATTCCTCCCGTCTCTTGGCATCTTTCATAGATGGTTTTAACCATTTCAGCAACATACTCAGCCCATCTGTAGATCTTTCCATTAGTCGCAATGGTGTCGACTACTTCTAGCATATCTAACTTGAGGTCGCTTCCTTGACCTGTCAGGGTGAGTGTGATGGCTATTATTTTGGCCACGATATATGGCGTACAGGCTATGATTTGGCTGATCATCAACCCTTTTGAGTTTTTTCTCGATCGTGACCCGGTTAATTCTTCGACCAGTCCCTCTTTAATACCGACTAGTACTGGGTCTCCTTTGTTTGAGAGACCTATCAGCTTGGAGATGACTTCTCCAAAGATGTCGACCGGTTGGTCGAAGTAAAACTGTCCATTGTGGTACCGGCTTATGATAAACTTGACGGTTGTTTCTTTTGTGCCACCGAAGCTGGCCATAAGCGGTGCATTGACATAGTTTAAGATGGTACTGTATTGTATTTTCTCGACAGCTTGAGTAGGCTTCTTATCGATGTAATCCCACTCTTTTACCTCGGTCCACAGTGTTTTCCATGAACCCTCCTGTACCTTAGCATTCTTAATGTTCTTTATCCTCCTGACTAAAGGTGTTTCTGTAGTCTGTAATTCCTTGGCTTTGGCTGAGGCTCTAGTTTGTTTGGGTGCCATTTTGTCAGTTTGGTAGTCGATTTCACTAAGGTGATTTTGCCTTTCAGTCATCTGGTTGCTCTGATGCTCTCTCTGCTTGATTTGCGGTGAATGAACCTTCAGCGGTCCATTATTTATAGGGGTCGCATTGGATGTTCTTGTCGATGTATGTATTAATGGCGGACATGATGTTCCAGCTGGAATCCGAAATACTATGCCTTGTAACGTCCTTAGTTGGACTGATCCGTTGGTATGTATGTCTTCGACAACGTAGCATCCCATCCATTCTGTATGTAACTTTTTAGGTTTTCTTTTTACTTGACTATTGTATAGTAAAGCAAGGTCTCCTACCGACAAGTTTTTGTTCTCGATGTTTCTGTCGTGCCATGCTTTTTGTTGTTGTTTCTGGATTTCTTGATGTTGCATTACGAGTAGTCGTTGTTCTTCTAGTTTACTTAGTTGCAATAGTCGGTCCTTTCTTCCTTGTTCGACATCGACATGTAATATTTTTGTAATAATAGGTGTCTATTGTCGAAAGTGTAGTGGAACTAATGATTCCTGTCCATAAACTAGACGAAAGGGGGTTTGGTCGGTTGAGCATTTATATGTTGTTCTGTATGCCCATAGTACTTCAGGTATCTTCTCATCCCAGTCATCCTTATCAACATTACATATTTTTGTTAAACCTTTTTGTTAATGTTTTGTTAAATGCTTCAATTGCTCCATTTGACTGAGGATGGTATGCTGTACTCCGACGATGGTCGATTTGGAACTGGTCGGTTAGGGATTTGATAGTTTTATTGATAAAGTGTGTTCCCTGATCACTAATTAAGGTTAATGGACCTCCAAATTTGGTAATGATATTCTCATAGATGAACTTAGCAGCTATCTCACTAGAACATGTGTCGACAGGTTCTTCCTCTGCCCATTTGGTCACATACTCGACTACAGTTATGATATACCTTGCACCTATCCTTTTTGCCGGTATAGGAAATGGTCCTATGAAATCTATGGCCTAAATTTCAAATGTAAAACTTGGGTTTACTAATATCAAAGGCATTTTTGTGCTAGGAAAGGGTCGACCTAGTTGTTGACATCTGTCACATTGACTTAAAAAAAAATTGCAATCTTTTTAAAGTGTCAGCCACCATAACCCTGATTGTTGCATTTTCTTTGCAGTTGTGTCTGCTTGGAAATGTCCTCCTATAGGTCCATAATGTGCTTCATGCATAATGCTGTCTCTTTCATGTTCCAAAACACAACTTCTGAGGATGTCATCTAATCCCATTTTGTAAAGAAATCCATTTATAAGACTGTATGGTGCAGCCTTCATAGCTAGGATTTGTTTCTTCTTTGTATTCATTCCTTCTGGTGCTTGTCCATCTTCTAAGAATTGAGCTATTTACACTAACTCTGTTGGGACTGCTTCTATCTGAAATAGTTGTGCATCCAGTAAGTCATCTTTGACTCCTGTCAGTTCCTCTCCTATGCCGATTTGGGATAAATGGTCGGGACTGACATTTAACTTACCTGGTCTGACAACAACTTCGAATTCGAGTTCTTGAAATAGAAGTAGCCATCGACAAATCCTTCTGTGGTGTAGAGGTTTATTGACAAGGTACTTAAGTTCCTGATGGTTAGTATAGAATATAAATGGGCTAGCTAGAAGATAATGTCGATATTTTTGTAGTGCAAATACCATTCCTAATGCTTCTCTTTCTGTTGTCGAATAATTTCTTTCAACCTTGTTTAATTTTCAGCTGCTGTAAACTATAGGATAATCCATTCCATCATCTCCTGGTTGAGTTAGGATTGCTCCAATTTCTATACCTGATGCATCAATATGAACATGGAATTTGATCGACCAGTTTGGAAACCTTAGGATTGGTGCTTTGACTAGTTTTCTTTTTACTTTTTCAAATGATATATGGCACTCTTCTATCGAGTCGAACTCTTTATCTTCCCTTAATAGTTCTTCTAGTGCATAGGTCATATTTGAATAATAGCTTATGAATTTTCTATAATAACCTGTATGACCTAGTAGCACTCTGACTTGTTTTGAGTTCACTGGTGGTTTTAAGTCGAGGATAATTTTGATTTTTGCAAAGTCGACCTTAATACCTTCCTTACAGACAATGTGTCCTAGCAATATCCCTATGGGGGTGACAAATATACACTTCTTGATATTTAGGGCTAACTGGATTTGTCGACATCTTTCCAACATAAGTCTTAGCCACTTGCAATGATCTTTTAACATGAATTATATTGTCCAATCATCAAAGTATACTGCCATGGTTTTGTAAATATACTCTTGGAATGTCTTGACCACAATTCTAGAGAATACTGCAGGTGCATTCTTTAATCCAAAAGGCATAATCTTGTAAGCAAATGAGCTGAATTCACATACAAATGTTGTCTTTTTCTGATCTTCTTTAGCTATTGGCACTTGGTTATAACCTGAGAATCCATCTGTAAATGAGTAGCATTCATGTCCTGCCACCTCATTTAAGATTTCATCTGCATAAGGAGTTGGAAATGGGTCTGTCAGTGTCACTTTATTTATCTCTTTGAAGTCAACACAAATTCTTAGTTTGGTCGGATCATGTTTCTTAGGTTGGACTACCATTGGACTTGCCCATTCTGATTGGTCAATAGGGTAGATGATGCCTGCTGCAAGCATGTTATCAATTTCCTTTTTGACTACCTCTTTGTATTTGTGAGATAGCTTATATGGCCTTTTCTTCACAGGTCGAACATCAGGTTTAGTGTCGATTTTCATTTCACCCATTTCATGGACTAAGCCTTTGAGGTATTTATAGTCTCTGGAAAATACATCCTGGAACTCCTTTAGTAAGTTCACTATCTCTGTTGTTTGCTCTTCACTCCAATAGTCTCCAATCTTTGCTATTTTTGGTTGATCATCATTTGAGATGTCAAATTCTTTAGTTTTGACTTTAGCATCTAGCCATTCTGGTGCTTTGGATTCATTCATTGGTTGACTTCCTTCTTTAAACTGGGAGAATGTGGAAGGGAAGTTGGTGGCAGTCATTTGGTCGGCTTCCTCCTTGTTTGTTGTTTCAACTTTAAACACTGTGCGGATAGGTTTGGTCGTTTCGACATGGTTTGATTTCTATCTAAAGCTTTTTCCTTCTGTATTTTCGTTTTCTAACTATAGTCATGTCAACTGTGGTATTGTCCCGATTTGTATATTGTTACATTTCATTGTCTGTCGGTTTTCTTTTAGGAGTTTATTCTATGTTGGTTGTATAAATTCTTTAATCTGTTTTGCTATTTCGACCAAATTTTCATTTTGTGGTATAAAGTTGAAATCTTTAATGAAATTTTCTTTGAGTTCATGCCATAGGAAGGTTTCACCCCTAGCTTCTTCCATTTTATACCATTTGTTTGGCAAGTCGGAGAGGGTTGATGGAAACTGGTGTGGCCATGCTTGTTCATCCTTGTACCCAAGTCTTCTCCATTCCTTTTCACATGTCTTGATATGATCTTCTGGATTCTGTCCTTGGATGAATATAGGTATCTGAGCTTGTTTGGTTAACTTCTTTTGTCCAAACCTTTCTACAAAGTAATTTGAAGCTGTTGTCCAGGTCTACAGTCTTGTCTAATGGGTATCCCACCATCTAGTAGCTTGTCCTGTAAAAGTTTCTACTAAACTTTGTAGTCGACCATGTTCACCAATATTTTTGGAAACTTGTTCTACATGCATGACTAGTGATTATCTTTCCTTGTATCTTGGTATTTGTGTAGTACTTGCATTTGTAGGATTTGAAGTAGGGTATTCCCTAATTTTCTTCTTAAATATTTTTGGGACAACGGACACTGTGAAGCACTATTGGGTGATATTTTTCTGTACTTTTTGGATAGTCCAACACCCTCTTGATTGTGTTTCGTAGTTCTCGACCTCCCAATAATATAATTCTGCGTCTGAATTATAACCGACTGAGTCTTGATTACCTAAGTAGAGTTCACCATATGTGTTAGGTTCTGTGTAATCTTCATTATTTTGTATCTGATAAAGTTGTCGGATATCAACTTCTTTGTCGATAGGTTCTACCCAAGGTTCTCCTTGGGATGGATGAATAGGTACAATGAACTTTTGTCCATTTTCTTTTAATTTGATTCTCTCTTTGTCTAGGGATATCGATGCTTTCATCTTTCTACCCCAAGGTCGACCGACTAACGCTGGGAAGGGAATAGATCCTTCCTTAGGGTCAATGATTTCGAAGTCAACTTTGGTTGAGATTCCTTTTATAGTTGTATCAACATTTTTCCAGACTCCAATAGGTTCAATTAGGCCCTGGTCGGCTAGTTTTAGGTGTATACCTGACTCATGTAGTCGAGGTCTACCCAGTTGTTCCCAAGTGTCACAAGTCATGATGTTTACTTGTGATTCGAAGTCAAGTACAACTTACCGGATATGGTATCCTTCAATTTCCAGGTCGACAAGCGGGTCGGCATCACTTTTATCTTTTTTATTTAAACTACAGATATTCTTTGTTTGTTTTTCGATGTTGTTGTGTTTTATTTCATATAGCAAATCTATGAACTGAGATATTGAGTTATCTTTTTGTACAAGTTGTATGAATTCTTTTATTGTGTTATGTCGATTGTCATTAGCCTCTTCTTGTCATGTAATTTCTTTGAATACATTTGTTGCCTCTTTATATGTTTGTTTTTCTTTATGTGGATCAGGGTAGACATTTCTCTCTTTTATTTTGCTGATTCTTGGGTTATCACTTCCTGTTTTTTTCCCTTGTCGGGTTACAATATGAAAATTCTTTGTATTTAGTACATCATTTTTTTGCACACACAACAAGACATTAACATTTTTCTTTTTATTTATTTTTTCCAGCATGGTAGGGCAATCCTCTAGTGAGTGATCCCCTACTCCACAATGAGTACAAAATTTGAGGTCAGTTCTGTCCTTGTATGGACAGTCTGCATGCCGATGTCCCTCCTTATAACATGTAAAGCATTGGATGGGTCGACACGGTCAGTTGTCTTGATTTCCAGAGAATCGACCTCAACCTCCATAGCCTCCACGTCGATTGTCATACTGGCGCTCGTATCTTCGACCATTGTATATTTGATTGTTCTGATCGTTTGGTACGTTGTTTTGCTCATTATTTTGTGCAAATGCAGTGGTGTGGTAGACTGCATGATAATTCTATCGGTTCTTTAGGTTCAGATGGCAGTCGGTCGTGTTATGATTCTTTGTTTCACAAATTGCACAGCAAGATGCCTTGCCGTTATTTATGTTGAACGGGAAATATTTTGTCGAGTGGTCTCCATGCTCTTGGCAAATGTCACAAAAACATTTTTTCTGTACGAATCGAACGTCCTGTCGACTGGTTTCCTATCAACAATTGTCTCTTGAGTGTCCGGCCGTTGAGCACTTTGTGCACCATATATCCTGACTTTTGAGGTTTAATTCTTTTAGAGACTTGTGCACGATCTCAATCTATTCTTCTAGTCTATGATCGGTGGAGTATGCTGGTATGTCCTCATCCATTTCCACTTGGAGAGCTTTTGTAAGCGCATCTTCATAATACTTGATTGTCTCCAGACTTATGTGTCGGTGGATTTTCTGAGATAAGCCTGTAAGAAACCACTGGATTAATAATTGTTCATCAATAACATAGTCCAGTTGGCTAAGAAGGTCTTTCCAACATTTATCATAATCGCAGACAGTTTCTCATGGCTTCTGCGATGTTATTTTTAGTTTCTTTGTAGCCAGATTTTTTGCATCTGGAGTTTTAAAAAATGATAGAAATTGCACTTTAATCTCGGCTTTGGTTGCTCGGGGTTGTCTTTCAGAAAAGTTCATGTACCAAGTTAATGCCCTTTTCCTCAAGGCACCAGCGAACTATTCCATCTGTCTGTCTTCATCCGTAACTTGGTTAGCCTCCCAAGTCGACTCACAGATGAACCAATGTCATCTGGGGTCCTCATCACCCTCATATAGAGGAATGTGTGCTGACCCGTGACCCATGTCGAAGTCACTGTCACTACTTTCAGGAGGTGGCGGTGGTAGAGGTGGGGGTGGGGGTGGTGGGGTTATTTGTTTATTCCTCTCTGTGGAACTATTGTCGACATAACTCTCATTCCCGTCAGTTGTTTTTGTCATTTTGTCTTCGACCAGAAATCAGTTGGTTTCGACCTCTTCTGTTAATGTCCAACTACAATTATCTGTCTGCAATTCTGAATGTTCTGTGTTCTCCAAAGTTGTATTTGGCAGGGGGGATGCTCCTTCATGTGTCGGTAAAAGTAAGTGGATACTTCGGTTGGAGGATACCACTTGAAAGGTAACCCAATTTCCTTCTTCTAGTCGATGGATAATAATATTTCTACCAGTGTATGTCTCATCATCTAGTCGACTCCATATACGAAAGTCACTAGCTCCTAGTCGGAGGTCTTCTTCGACAATGGCTTGTATCCGGGTACGCGGATTCAACAAAGACAGAGTTGTTCCTTCTTGGGGAGCTTCTAATTGGAGAGCTTCTTGTTGCTCTATCCACAATTCTTCTTCCATAGGGGATGCCTCTTTTTCCACGCCTTCTTATTGTCGGTCATGACCTGACTCTAGCGGATTTCTTTCCTGGTCGGTCGCCCTAGTACTCATTCCTCTGTGCAGTGCTAAGGCTCTTTCTCTTCTTTCTTCCCTTCTTTGTTGTCTCTCCTCCCTCTCTATTTTCTGGAGGTCTGACATACCTTTGTGTGATATTGTCGTCTTGATCTCCTTTTAGTCAACTTCTCCTTACTGGTGATTGGTATCTACTTTTAGTCGACTAGAATCCACTCCACTTTATCCCGACATATGACTAGCTACCCCCCCATAGCCTACCCGACACTTTAGAAAGCCCAGATAGTTCAGTCTACTTGCTTAGGAAGTATTCCCACTCCCTTTCTGCAATGAATTTTTTCCACCTCTTTTATTTTTTCGCCCAGTTAGGGTTTAATGGCGGTCCACGAAGTGATGGACGAGGTTCGACAATATGACATACTCCCTTCTCGATTAGGAATTTAAACAGCAAGGTCGATAAGGAACACAAGAATTTCTCAGTGAGGTCTATGTAGAATTTCTTCTTGATGGTTTCCATCAAAGTCCTTTCTTCTACTACTTGTTCCTCACATAATTCGTCGGCAATTTTTTTGAACCACTTAGACAAGTTTGTTCTTCCCCCACGAATCAATTTTTCTAGAAATTGTTGATCTTTAGTCTCTTCCGGCTTTTTCATCTAGGAGTTTCTTCAGAAGTTGGGACACTGATTCTACAAACTTCTCATGCGTCTCTGTAAAGAATCTTGCTTTTTCCTATGCGGTCGTTAATCTGTTTCTTCGTGCGTAATTCTACAAATAATTTGCAACTTTACGTTCCCACCTGTCCTTAATCTCCTATTCTGATATCGTCTGTTTGCATACATTTCAGACATGTACTACCGGCAATGGAACCAATGTTGTAATCTCACATATCACCTAAGGTTACCAATAATACATACCAAAACATACATATATAACAAAGACAAGAGATGAGAACAAGTAGAGGAAATAACATATTATATTAACATGAGTGGGTCCATACAATACAGAGAACTGAACCAAGTTCTCATCTGGCTCAACAGCCTAATATATATGATTTACAAATAGTTACAAAATAACTACCTGTTGGTTCGGTGAACCGACATGACCTTAGGTGGCCGACCTAATCTCTAGTTTAGTCGGTCGATTGACTTAGTCTGTTGATCATTCATGTCGACATGCTGACTTGCTCCTCTAACACTAGTCATTGATAAAGGTTTCTAGATATTCTTCCGTTAGAACATACTGTGTGGCGAACCACTGTCCGTGGAGGTCTCTTTGTGGTTGGATGAAAACATGGTGCGGTCCTATTTGAAAATTGACAGTTCATTGAAACTTGGACACCGTAGTCGCACTAAGTGTTACTTGGTGATTTATCAAGTTCTGTAAGGCTTCAGTATGGAGAAAAAATTCATTATTGCTACTCATCTGTCGGTTTCTATCTTGCAAGAACCACAAGTTCTAGTATCTCACTCCTCTACAGGGAAGGGGTAAATCTATCATCCGATAATCTGTTGGCTCAGACCACAAAGTAAACGAGATTAAAATTAAAAACCAAGCATAATGGAAAGGGGTACCTTCTTCCTGTGCTGAAGCAACATCCTGTAGCAGTTCATTAAGAAAGAAATGAGACAAATTTATTTGAACTTCTTCTGCACAAAGTGCAGCTAGCATTATTATTCCTGCAATACATTGATTTGGTCACAATATGCGTAACAATTTCTGTGTTAATATCATTGTTTCCATACGAGTAGTAGGGTCACTGATGGATGATATTAATAATTATTTGCCAGAGATGACCAAGTCATATTTTTCCTTAACTTTTGCAATGTGGGTTGGGTTCTTCCCCTTCTCGAAGAGTGCTACTGGGTCCGACCCCGCTCTCGGCAGTCCTGTGATCGCTGAGATCGGGTCAGCATCCACTGAATACGGTTTGTCTAACCAAAGGAAACCTACATGAAATACTAACAGCAACGTTTTTACATAACTGTCCACCTCTTTAATTCAACCAAAGCGCGGCATGAAGAGGAGTGATAGTATCCCTTACTGTTCTAATCCTTTTTCCCATTGCATTGGAACAAACCGGTCTGGTGACTCTAGTGTATCTCTAAACATATTCATGTAATTCTTTCTATCAAGGCTACTGAGTTTACTTGTGTCTGAATATTCAAATGGTAGTTTTGATAGCTGAGGCAGGATATCATGTAGTACTTTCATACCTTTCACTTTTTTAGGTGTTACCAATGTAGCATAGCCCTTACTAGGGATGCTAACTGGTGGTGCATTCGTCCTCCTTGGTGGAATGTATGGTGGAAATAAATTCTTGGTTTCGAAGTCCTCTTGTTCTTCCCGGTCCAGTGGTGTTGTTGTATCTTTCTCTTTCCTTGGCTTCTTCATCGATTGCTTCTCCTTAGGAACTAGTGGTGATTTGTGTTCCTGCATTCTGCATTTTTTTTAAGATCGAGGTGGAACTTGGCTAGCAGCTAGCCGGGGTTGGTTCCTTGGGGTTCTATGTCCTGTACCGTGTTCCATGCAAGTAGTTGATATAGGTCTCACAAGAGGGTTAGCACTTATTATCATGATGGAGATAAATCGGTTTCTTCTCATTGGGTTTGATACAATACTCTCTCTTCTCTTGTTTGAAGCACCATGATTCTGGATATAGTAAAAATGCATACTATGAAACAACAACTTCTTGATATGTGTCTCTCACATGAGAATTTTGTACTTAGAAATTACTCCATCTCTTGAACGCCCCGGGGCGCCAATGTGGGTTATTTAAGGAAGCTTTTTCGGCATGCCATCACTTAGCTGGCATTGGTAAAGATGGTTGTTGTTAATTATGGTGGACATGGTCCCAAGGTATGCCGCTTGATCCTGTTGAGATTTCTAGATTAATGACTAACAAATATCCTGTCAGTAATTTACTTAATTACTATTCCAATCATGGCATCACTTTATGATAGTGTCATTTCATTTGAAACTTCCATTTTTCCTCTAAGCTCTCCCATCCTATTGTCACACTCCTTGCAACTTGATTTTCTTTCTCACAATGTTATGCAAAGTTAGTATAACACCCTTCCTTCTTTCGGTTTCCCTCTTATTCTTATTTTTTATGTCGTATCTAATAGGGTATTGTGTATTTTCACACGTGCGAACTCTTTCCTCTTTGCACATTCCTTCTTAAACATGGAGATTATGGCGAATGGGTCATTATCATCAATATCTTCCATGATAATATAATACTCCATTCAATTTTGTATATTCATGTTGCATTGATGGAATTTCGTGTTTGCAACCGAGATTTATTCAAATATCTTCTCCTTTATTACCTGTAACATAGCATCTACTGTTGTGTGTTCGCTTACAAATTCAAATGTCTAGGTGAAGCATACAGCTAATATTTCCCATTCAATAGTTCCTTGTCGCAACTCTTCTGATGTGTACCAACTTCTCGGTACCATTTCCAAAGTGTGGATGAATCGATGAACCCATTTTTTCTGCGGATGTTCATTCCACATCCTGCGATAGTGTTCAATATGTTTAATAGGATTTGTCATTCATGTATATTTCTAATCAAAGAAACTAATTTCTTCTCCAAATATGATCTCCATTAATATCCTACATTGTGGCCATTCGAAGATAGTCTGGTTGTGTGTACCCCACCATCTAGCGGGCATAGCTTTCAGCACATAGTTCAAACGAACAATCTCTTTGATTCTGTGACTTTTTCTTCAAATTCTTTCAAAAAAGATGCAAGGTTAGGTAATCCTTCATATGTAGGAAGCACACTTGATTCGACTCCTAACCTGCGGACAACTCTTGTGATTCTTACACATATTCACATGGAGACTTCATGTAGCCTGTTCTACCAATTTTCCAGAGCATCGCCTGATTCAGGCGTGCATGAGCTTACACTACGCCAATTCAGGTTTCCTTCAGTTGTTGGGTTAATATAGTCTTCCTTCAAAGACATGATGTTGTACAACTGGTATAGATAATTGTATTTCCATTCTCTATGTACAGGCTCGACATATCTCTGTCCTTTAAGCAGATCAATTGGCACAACCACTCTTATTTCAGAATCTTCAAAAGACAAGATCCTTTTCTTGAAGTTTATAATATTTTGGTTGTCTATTTCCCAATCAATTCCTATAAGTGTGGGATATGGGTTTTTGTCATTGACAATGTCAATAAATTCAAAGTCAGCATATGTTCTTAATCCTTCAACTTCCATAGGTACTTGAGTTAGTCTACCAATTGGTAGAACCTTCAACTGGTTTGCAATCCTTATTTGAATAGGAGACCAGTCTAGTCATGTCTTAGTCATGCTCTCCCATGTTTTTCTTTTCAATATATTGACATCCGAGCCCAAATATAATATGATATAATCCATATCATAATCTCCTATTTTTGCGGTCATTCACAGTTCTCGACATGTCTTCAGTTTTCTACCGACATGATTAAATATTTTTTCAGGTCGCGGGTCTTCTGTGGTTTCTTTTATGAGTGTTTTCAGTTCTGCGACAACATCTTTATCATTGATTAGTGCTAAACAACTTTTTAAAAATTATTTAATCTTACTAATTGTTATCACCCTGTAATTTTCCTATGGTTGTGGTAGGAAGTCACAGGGGTAACCATTGCAAACCAATATTTAGACTGTATTCTAACCAATATAGTCAGAGAGGGCTCTCTCTTGTCACAAGGTCATTCATGTATACATTTGGCTTTAAACAGGCATGTGGAAGGCTATATTTATGATAGTAACAGGATGTTTGCATATTTAAAGATGGTAAAATAGACAGACAAGAAATACCATTGGGAAATGGAGTCACAGCCTGAACATCTTCAAGGGGATTACAGCAATAATGAGTGGTGATTTTCCTGTGAAATCTGAGGCAACGTGGCTGTTATGTTCAGTCAAATTATATTGAAGTGATGGTAGATGGAAATGAGCAAATATCCCAATGAAAAACCAGAGGAATCTATCAAAGGAAGAATCTATCAGAACACATTTAGCAGAAATATAACAGGGGACAATAACTCAAACAAAGCACCTATCAATGGATGAATTCTATCACAGTCATTACCAACACATAACAAATACAATTTCGGATGGAAGGAGTGCTATCAAAAATGAATTCCTTACATACAATCTAGAAATGTATTGGCAGAAAACACATACATGAAATGGAAATACAGGAAACACAGACTGAATAGGAAATAGCTTAATGAATCTCAAAAAAAATCAGAGCATACTTTTCATTAAATCTTCCAAGAAAATAACAGAGCTACAAGACCCGAGCGTTGAGGCTTCTGGATGAAAGTTTTTTTAACCTTTTCTTCCTCTTTCGAGGGTATATTTATAAAGTTTTGGCCTCCTGAGACCTACCTCGGAACAGATCCCCAAAATCAGTTACAAAAAATGGGGTATCAAATCCGAATCATCATAAAATCCCAACAACCTCTGATCTGGCAGATTCACCATGATTGTTAACAAAATAAGAAAGCATGATGGGACGAGTGAGCTGGACAAAAATGGAGAACGAAACACCTGGAAGCCACGCATGTTGGATTAAACGATGGCTCAAAGCGCCTCCGATGGTCTGCAAGAGCCTTTCCCCTTCTCTGCATCTTTAACCAGCGAAATCATCGTGGTTCATTGATCTAATTAAACCCTTGATCACCACCGTTAAAAACTGTGGGGTTTACTCAATCTCACATATTGGGAGGTCTGCTTAACTTGTGCACATGTTTCCCTTTTCCGCACCATTGATCTTAGGCAAACATTCTCTGAGCCATTGATTTGAGATCAATCCGCGGTCTGGCGGAAAGCAGAAAGCGATATCTCTTCATTCTACAACCAAATTCTTATGTTTCTGACTTCCACCTTTCCGCATCGCTGATCTACGCGGGAGCCTTCTTGACCATTATTTTACAGAAATCAGAAGTTTAATGTAGCAATTTCATCACTGGCAAGCTCAGGGGAACTAGGAAAAATCATTTCATAGCCATAAACCAGCTGGAAAGGTGAGGTGCCAATGGACTTCTTCACGTTGATTTTGTCGACCCACAAAGCATGGACTAGATTTGTGTGCCAGGACTTCTTGTTATCCTATAGTAGCTTCTTGATGATTCTCATTAGACTCTTATTTGAATATTCTGCTAGCCCATTTCCCTGAGGATAGTAGGCCATGGAATGTCCCAATTGTATGTGATATTTGAAGCAAAAATCCACCATCTTCTTAGACTTAAATGTAGGAGCATTGTTGATGATTATCTTCCTAGGAACCCCAAATATTGACAAGATATGCTCCTCCAAAACCTGCATGATCACTGTCTCAGTAGCCTTCCTTGTGGGGATGGCCTCGATCCATTTCGTGAAGTAGTCAGTGGAAGTGAGGATCCCAACTGTGTTTTATTGAGGAATGTGGATTTATTTCTCCAATGAAATCTATTCCCCATGTTATATTTTTATCATTTAAGCAATATGATCTAGAATCTTATCTGAGAGAATAACATGCATAGCAATAATCACAACAGACAAGAGACATAAAGAATTTTCCTCGGGGAAACCATAAAGGAGAAAACCCCGCAAATTCCTCAGAGATAGAATGAGCACCAGTAGCAAAAGTAAAACCCAAAAACATAAAGATGATCTCCAACAGCTGATCTCTCTCACTTGTGCCAGCACTTCTTCTCTCACTCATGCACCCCAGTTGAGTGAGTGTGTGTAACAAATAGAGATTCTTACTCTCTATTTATACTAGTTTTGGACTTGACAATTACTTGCCCGGGCCGACATCTCTAGGAGAGTCTAATAACCCTCGTGCCCCTCAACTGTGGGGACTTTTCCCCCCTGATCAACAAGGAGGGTTAACCTTAAATCAATTGTGGGGACTATTTCCCTAACTTACAAGGGAGGGTTAACCTCAATGACTCTACATGACTTTATTATATTAATGACTCTCCCGATAGGAACATCAGGGTACAATATAATATATACAAGTGAATACATTCTGAAGTTACAAATACATCAACACTCCCTCTTAACTAGGAAGGTATTCTCCTGACACAATTCTTCTTCTTTGGATCATCATCAAAGTTGGATCATCATCATCATCACTGCTTTCGCTATCTTAATCAAATGGTGTTATCTCTCAATTCTACTCGTCATAGGAAGTTCTACAGAGCCATCCATTTTTCATGATGGTTGTAGGTCTAGCCTCTAGGTAGGTCTCCATCTTATTCAACGCTTATTTTCGACCATGGGAGGCCCATCCTGCCACCATATCAAAAAGGCCTGCCCAGCACTTACATCTGACCATGGTAGGAACAAATCTAGTATCCATGTCATAATGGCAAGCCCAGCACTCACGTCTGACCATGGGAGGCCCATCCTGCCACCATGTTATAAAGGCCCAGCACTCACATCCGACCATGGGAGGCCCGGCCTGCCACCATGTCAGAAAGGCTCAACACTCACATCTGACCATGGGAGGCCTGGCCTGCCACCATGTCAAAAAGGCTTAACACTTATATCTAACCATGGGAGGCCCAGCCTGCCACCATGTCATAAAGGATCAGCACTTACATCTGATCATGGGATGCCTAGCCTGCCACCATGTCATAAAGGATCTGACCATGGGAGGCCCAGCTTGCCACCATGTCAAAAAGGCTTTGTACTTACAACTGACCATGGGAGGCCCATCCTTCTACCATGTTAGAAAGGCACATGAACTCATAACTTCCCATTGGAGGGAACCTCGATCTGGAGAACGCAAAGCTTCTCCCTGAAGTAATCAAACTTTACTCTGGCCATTTCTAACATAGAATTACATCAAGTCTAATTAATTCCAAGGATAACCTGTGAGCTTCACCAGGACCAATTATATCCGAGGAAAACCTACAGGACCGTTTACATCTGAGCAACCTACGAGCTTCGCCAGGATTCTATGCTCAGATAACCTATCTCACCTTCTATGCTAGAACTCCCTCTTTCGAGGGATCTCGATCTAGATCACAAACTAGAGCTTCAATGCTCCTCTCTGCATCATACAAAAATGTAAGTCAAATCAATCAAATCAAATAGTAGTTTTCAAAAGAAACATACTACCTCCCAAATAGTCGAGCAAGTGGCAACATATTTTTCCTCAGCTGTACTCAGCGCCATGCAGGACTACTTCCTACTAAACCAAGAGATCACACCTGATCTCATACTGAAGCAGCACCCTGAATTTCTCTTCCTATCAATGGCACTGCCCAATCTGAATCCACATAACCCTCCAAGTTAATCTTCTAATTCGCTTCATACTTGAGCCCATAGTCAACTGTACCCTTCAGGTACCTAAAAATATGCTTTACAGAAATTAGGTGAACATGTCTCAGATCTTTTAGGAACTGGCTCAATGTGTTCATAGAAAATCAAATATTTGTTCTCGTTTTCGTCAGGTACATCAAGTACCCAATCATCTGACAATACATCGTTGCATCAACCGACTCTGATGAAGCATCACTCAATAGCTTCAGGTTCGATGTCATAGGTGTGGTCATGGCCTTGCAGTCCATCATCCCGAACCTCTTCAGGATCTCTACTGCATACTTCCCTTGAACCAAGGATATTCCATATGCATTCTGCCACACCTCCATGCCTAGAAAGTAGTGCATCATATTCAAGTCCTTCATCTCGAACTCGGTAGCAAGTATCCTTCTTGCATCTCTAATGAGTTCCTCTTTTCCTGTCAGGAACAAGTCATCGACATATAATAGGAGAATCATTGTTATTCCATCTTTAAACTTGAAGTAAAGGTTGGAATCCGCTTTAAATTTCCAACCATTAGTTTAAAATGATTTTACATTTTATGTTGATTTTAAGAATTTTTTACAATCAGTAATTTTTGTTGGAATTAATGCTTTTAATGGTTGAATTATTTCATTAATTTAGTTTTAAGGTTTGTATTTTGGGCTTATTAATTAATATGTATATCTTTAAGCTTTCTAAAACTTATAATAAAATTTTATTCCAAGTTTGCTTTATAATCTAACCCTCATTTTTTAGTCCTTTGTCAAATATTTTCATGAGGAGATTCATGTAGCAGCTCTGTTTTTCTTGTTTTTGTCATTATCATTGGGTAAATATTACGAGCTGATGCAAATGAATTATCAAAAAAAAAAAAGAGGTTTTTTTCCCCAACAGAATCATTCACAAAAACCTCTCTCAGTTTTGTAACATCTATTATCTTTTGAGATATTCGAATTCATCTTTGTGGCCTATTTTCATGGTTTGAATTATTTAATAATTTTCTGTTTTAGTCACAAATGTCCAGCACGTATTCCGATCAATTGAATGGGAATTTGTTTTTAAAACAGAGAGGATTTTGTTCATAACATACTCATTTAAAAAAACCTCTCTCAGGTTTTGCACAGGTGTCCTGGATCGAGAGATATGAAGGCGTATTTGAGACCCAAATTTTCAGAAATTCGCCAAATTTTCCCAAATTCGATTTGTTATTTTTGGGTTAATTGTCTTTAAATATTTTGAGTTATCATGTAACTAATTGATGTAATTGTTTCAAATTTCAACCTAGAAGGTAGTTATGGAACTAATTTACCTTTGTAATGATAAAAGGAATACAAACATACAATTTTGTGGTGGGATTTTTCACTCAAGGAGAGGCTTTTGAAGCTTTGATTTCTCAAACTAGCATTTATAACTCTTGTGTAAGTGGATGATTGTTATTGATTATATATAAACTGATAAGCCCTTTTACCTATCATGTTTTTTTCATTTCTGATCTGGTTGATTGCTCATTCTACAATTTTATTTCCTATTTAAAGGTTTATTCATGTAAATGCTTATAGCCTGTGGATGAAATTAGTGTTTCATGTGTAATGTTTATGATTTATTGGAATGTGTTTGATCCCCATTTTATCCAACTTGCATGATTCAGTTCTGTATTAGCTTGTTGTTGTTTATTTCCTCCTTGATTGATGAAGTTTTCAACCAAAACCCTTAAAACCAATTTTATTTTATTTTTATTTGAGATTGTGTTGCCTTGTTCTTCTAGTAGTCTGAGAACAATTTCTGGCACTAACATATTTAGCGTCATTGATGTGGATGAAGCTGAAGTATATCTTCCCTGGGATATCATTATTCATCTAATTTTGAGAGGTGAACAAAGTCAAAAAATCTTTTAGACTACAATTTTTCACCGGCGACTCCACGATTAAAGATTCCACTGCAAGGAGAATTTTGTTTACAGAAAAATGAAGAATCCAAATGGAAAGATTCGGTATCAGCTTGTTAATTTCCTCCATGATGTTTTGTTCTTATTCATCAGTTCTTTCATGTCTTTTCCATGGCATGTCAAAAGAATTATTTTTTGTTGTGTCTATTCCGATGATCATAAACCTTCAAGTTCATATCCATGTTTGGAAGAAGAAAGTCTTCCTTCTTCTTGTTTTATTGATGTTGATCCTATTCCTTCATTTGAAATACATGTGAAACATGATATACATATACCCATATCTCTTGAAGGTGATTATTCTGGTCATCTTGTAGAGAATAAAGCTGATCTATTACCTTCTACCATCATTGCTGAAAATTGCAAACAGCTTGTTGAACCTCATTTTCAACTCACCAATTTTCAGTCTAGACTTAGACAGAAGATGTTTAAACCTCTTAGGCTGCCATCTCTCTTACATCCTTACCCTTCCTACTTTGTTGAATATCTTCCCCATTTTACTGGAAAAGACTATATTACGGCAGAGAAGCATTTAGGATCTTTTCATAATTTCATTGATAATTTTGAAATCATGCATGAGGATGTTGTCATGAGTTTATTTTCGAAATCCTTTGCTAGAGATGCTGGGTTTTGGTTCCAAAATTTAAAAGCTAGTTCAATTAGATCGTGGGAAGAGTTACATGATATCTTTTTGAAGTATTGGGGTAAGAATAAATCTTATGATAAATTTCTTTCCGAATTTTATAGTTTTAAAAGGGAGAATGATGAGCCAATTACTAAATTTAATTGGAGGTTTCAAAGTTTTTATATCAGTATGCCTACGGAGATCAGACCTTCAGAAAAACTTGCTATGGTATATTATGTTATGGCTCAACATTCAAATCTTGTCTTTTTCCTGTTAGAAAGGAAATCATCATCTTTAAGACAATTGTTTGAGGATGCAAAAGGAGTGGAGGATAACATCCGAGCTCGCAAAATGCTTCGAGATCAAGCCACGGAGACCTCACTTAGTGAACCTCTCACATAGCACGTGCGATCATGGGATATTAAAGAATACCCTTAATTTCCAAATATATTGCCCCGAAGTATTTTTGTTTAAACCCCCTCCCAATACTTAAAACCTCCTCCTCGCCCCTTTTTATACCTCAATCCTTATAAACCACCCTACCCACCCCCACCTTAAACCCCTCATCCCCCCCAATACCTGCAATATATTGGTTCAATTTTTGATAATTTTAAAACCCACAATATGAACTAACATGATAGGATATTGATCAATAAGTGAAGCCCCCGTGGATCAGGCTCATGTTGAAGATATACAAGCTTATGAACAAGAAGAAGAATGTAGGTATCATTCAAATTTAAGACAGTTTTCTTCATCATTTTCAGTTTTTCATATGAACAAGGATATAAATGACGCTTGTGTTGATTCTTCATATCAATTTGCTGACTTTTTCGATGATAATATACGTTCAGTGGATTATAGTAGAAATTTCCTAGTTCCTGCTATGAGATTATCATGTTATGAAGAAGACGTTGCTGCTCTTCAACCTCTTACTATCGATATAAGAAATAAGCCACCATTCTTGACTTATGGTCACTTTCAGAATTTTATTTGTTCAAGTTTTGATCAAGGGTTTTATTTAAAGGTTGAGAAGCAGTTTGAAGAGCCCTTGGTTTCCATTCTTGAGCCAAAGTTTAAAAAGAACAGCAATGGAGAGGAAGAGAATGTTTCACTTTATGATGAATATAATGAAGACATTGAAGTTTTAAATCATAAATTTCATGATCCCATGGCTTCCTGGATGGAGTTGTATTTTTCAAAGGTTTCTAATGCTCTAGCTTTTGGCATACTTCCTATTTCCAGTCATAAGTATCAGTTGCCTATAGACTCTTTATTGCATTTATCACATCTTTTGTGGGTTTCCTTAAACAGTAGCATACATGGAATTATGTTTCTCAGTCAAATGGTTTCTTGGCTTCATTGGAAGTATGATTACACTTGATTGAGTTGTTTCCTCCGATTAGAAGTAGGAGTAAATAGCAGAATAAGCTCGCTATACGAGCATGTAAATTCTTTTCAATATGCTGATTTGTAGCAGTATTTTGTCATTTTATAGGTATTTGTTCAGAGTTTGAGAAAGTTGCAGAGATTTGGTAAATGACTCCATCACCCAATGAATAAGGCACAAGGTCTACAAGTTCTTGAAGCCTCACAAGGAGGACTTCATCCCGCAGCAAGAGTCGGATGTTATAACTAGATCTTGTTCTTAGTTTATCTATTCTTTGTGTCCTAATTTTCAACCGTTGGTTTAAAATGATTTTACATTTTATATTGATTTTAAGAACTTTCGACAATCAGTAATTTTTCTTGGATTTAATGCTTTTAATGGTTGAATTATTTCATTAATTTAGTTTTAAGGTTTGTCTTTTGGGCGTATTAGTTAATATGTATATATTTAAGCTTTCAAAAACTTATAATAAAAGTTTATTCCAAGTTTTATTTATAATCTAACCCTCATTTTTTAGTCCTTTGTCAAATATTTTCATGAGGAGATTCCTGTAGCAGCTGTGTTTTTCCTGTTTTTGTCATTATAATTGGGAGCCTATTACGAGGTGATGGAAATGAATTATGGAAAACCAAAATAGGTTTTTTTCCAAAATAGACTCATGCACAAAAACCTCTCTCATTTTTTCAACCGCTATTATCCTTTGAGCGATTCGAATTCATCTTTCTGGCCTATTTTCAGGGTTTGAATTATTTAATAATTTACTGTTTTAGTCACAAATTTCCAGCACGTATTCCGATCAATTGAATGGGAATTTTTAAAAACCAAGAGAGGTTTTTGTTCATAACATACTCATTTAAAAACACCTCTCTCATGTTTTGCACATGTTTCCAGGATCGAGAGATATGAAGGCGTATTTGAGACCCAAATTTTCAGAAATTCTCCAAATTTCCCCAAATTCAATTTGTTATTTTTTGGTTAATTCTCTTTAAATATTTTGACTTATCATGTAACTAATTCATGTAAATGTTTCAAATTTCGACCTAAAAGGTATTTATGGAACTACTTTACCTTTGTAATGATAAAAGGAAGACAAGCATACAAGTTTGTGGTAGGATTTTTCACTCAAGGAGAGGCTTTTGGAGCTTTGATTTCTCAAGCTAGCATTTATAAATATTATGTAAGTGGATAACTGTTATTGATTATATATAAATTGATAAGCCCTTTTACCTGTCATGCTTTTTTCATTTCTGATCTGGTTGATTGCTCAGTCTACAATTTCATTTCATCTTTAAAGGTTTATTCATGTAAATGCTTATAGCTTGTGGATGAAATTAGTGTTTCATGTGTAATGTTTATGATTTATTGGAATGTGTTTGATCCCCATTTTATCCAACTTGCATGATTCAGTTCTATATTAGCTTTTTTTTGTTTATTTCCTCTTTAATTGATGAAGTTTTCAACCAAAACTAAAAACCAAAACCCTTAAAACCAATTTTATTTTATTTTTACTTGAGATTGTGTTGGCTTGTTCTTCTAGTAGTCTGAGATGACTCCACAATTAAATATTCCACTGCAAGAAGAATTTTTTTGATAGAAAAATGAAGAATCCAAATGGAAAGACTGGGTATCAGCTTGTTACTTTCCTCCATGAGTTTTTGTTCTTATTCATCAGTTCTTTCTTGTCTTTCCCATTGCATGTCAAAAGAATTATTTTTTGTTTTATCTGTTCCGATGATCATAAACCTTCAAGTACATATCCCTCTTTGGAGGAAGAAAGTTTGCATTCTTCTTGTTTTATTGATGTTGATCTTATTCCTTCATTTGAAATACATGTGCAACATGCTATACATATATCCATATCTCTTGAACCTGATTATTCTGGTCATCTTGTAGAGAATAAAGCTGATCTATTACCTTCTACCATCACTGCCAAAACTTGCGAACAACTTGTTGAACCTCGCTTTCAACTCACATATTTTCAATCTAGACTTAGACAGAAGATGTTTAAACCTCTTAGGCTGCCATCTCTCTTACATTCTTACCCTTCCTATTTTGTTGAATATCTTCCCCATTTTACTGGAAAATATCATATTACAGCAGAGAAGCATTTAGGATCTTTTCATAATTTCATTGATAATTTTGAAATCATGCATGAGGATGTTGTCATGAGGTTATTTTCGAAATCCTTTGCAAGAGATGTTGGGTTTTGGTTCCGAAATTTAAAAGCTTATTCAATTGGATTGTGGGAAGAGTTACATGATGTTTTTTTGAAGTATTGGGGTAAGAATAAATCTTATGATCAATTTCTTTCCGAATTTTATAGTTTGAAAAGGGATAATGATGAGCCAATTACTAAATTTAATTGGAGGTTTCAAATTTTTTATATCCTTATGCCTACGGAGATCAGACCTTCAGAAAAACTTGCTATGGTATATTATGTTATGGCTCAACATTCAGATCTTGTCTTTTTCCTGTTAGAAAGGAAATCATCATCTTTAAGACAATTGTTTGAGGATGCAAAAGGAGTGGAGGAGAACATTCAAGCTTGCAAAATGCTTCGATATCAGGCTCATGTTGAAGATATACAAGCTTATGAACAAGAAGAAGAACGTAGGTATCATTCAGATTTAAGACAATTTTCTTCATCGTTTCCATATTTTCATATGAACAAGGATATAAATGACGCTTGTGTTGATTCTTCATATCAGTTTGCTGACTTTTTCGATGATAATATACTTTTAGTGGATTATAGTAGAAATTTCCGAGTTCCTGCTATGATATTATCATGTTATGAAGAAGAAGTTGTTGCTCTTCAACCTCTTACTATTGATATAAGAAATAAGCTGCCATTCTTGACTTATGGTCACTTTCAGAATTTTATTTGTTCAATTTTTGATCAAGGGTTTTATTTAAAGGTCGAGAAGCAGTTTGAAGAGCCCTTGGTTACCATTCTTGAGCCAAAGTTTAAAAAGAACAGCAATGGAGAAGAAGAGAATGCTTCACTTTATGATGAATATAATGAAGACATTGAAGTTTTCAATAGGAAATTTCATGATCCCGTGGCTTCTTGGATGGAGTTGTCTTTTTCAAAAGTTTCTAATGCTCCAGCTTTTGGCATACTTCTATTTCCAGTCATAAGTATTAGCTGCCTACAAACTCTTTATTGCATTTATCACATATTTTGTGGGTTTTCTCAAACAGTAGCATGCATGGAATTATGATTCTCAGTCAAATGGTTTCTTGGCTTCACTGGAAGTATGTTTACACTTGATTGGGTTGTTTTCTCTGATTAGAATTAGGAGTAAATAGCAGAATAATCTCGCTATATGAGCATGAAGATTCTTTTCAGTATGCTGGTTTGTAGCAGTATTTTGTCATTTCAGAGGTATGTGTGCATAGTTTGAGAAAGTTGCAGAGATTTGGTAAATGACACCATCACCCAATGAATAAGGCACAAGGTCTACAGGTTCTTGAAGCCTCACAAGGAGGAATTCATCCCGCATCAAGAGCCATATGCTATAACTAGATCTTGTTATTAGTTTATCTCTTCTTTTTGTCCTAATTTTCAACCGTTGGTTTAAATTGATTTTACATTTTATGTTGATTTTAAAAACTTTTGACAATTAGTTTTTTTTGTTGGATTTAATGTTTTTAATGGTTGAATTATTTCATTAATTTAGTTTTAATGTTTGTCTTTTGGGATTATTAGTTAATATGTATATCTTTAAGCATTAAAAAACTTATAATAAAATTTTATTCAAAGTTTGGTTTATAATCTAACCCTCATTTTTTAGACCTTTGTCAAATATTTTCATGGAGGAGATTCATGTAGCAGCTCTGTTTTTCATGTTTTTGTCATTATCATTGGGAGCAGATTATGAGGTGATGGAAATAAATTCTAGAAAACAAAAAGAGTTTTGTGTCCATAAAAGACTCATTCACAAAAACCTCTCTCAGTTTTGCAACAGCTATTATCGTTTAAGAGATTCGAATTCATCTTTGTGGCTTATTTTCAGGGTTTGAATTATTTAATAATTTCCTGTTTTAGTCACAAATTTCCAGCATGTATTCCAATCAATGGAAGGGGAATTTTTAAAAAAACAAAGAGAGGTTTTTGTTCATAATAGACTCATTTAAAAAAACCTCTCTCATGTTTTGCACAGGTGTCCTGGATCGAGAGATATGAAGGCGTCTTTGAGACCCAAATTTTCATAAAGTCACCAAACTTTCCCAAATCTGATTTGTTATTTTTGGTTTAATTGTCTTTAAATATTTTGAGTTATCATGTAACTAATTGATGTAACTATTTCAAATTTTGACCTAGAAGGTAGTTATGGAACTACTTTACCTTTGTAATGATAAAAGGAAGACAAACATATAGTTTTGTTAGGGGATTTTTCACTCAAGGAGAGGCTTTTGGAGCTTTGATTTCTCAAGCTAGCATTTATAACTCTTATGTAAGTGGATGACTATTATTGATTATATATAAGCTAATAAGCCCTTTTACCTGTCATGATTTTTCATTTCTGATCTGGTTGATTGCTCAGTCTACAATTTTATTTCACGTTTAAAGGTTTATTCATGTAAATTCTTGTAGCCTGTGGGTGGAATTAGTATTTCATGTGTAATGTTTATGTCTTATTGGGATGTGTTTGATCCCCAGTTTATCCAACTTGCATGATTCAGTTCTGCTTGTGGATGTTTATTTCCTCCTTGCTGATGAATTTTTTAAGACCATAAGCCAAAACCCTAAAACCTAATTTATTTAATTTTACTTTTGAGATTGTGTTGGCTTGTTCTTCTAGTAGTATGAGAACAATTTTTGGCATAGATTTGGATGTCCCAAGAAGTTATTGACTGATAATGCTCAAGCTTTTAGGTCCAAATCTATGGTGACATTTTGTGAGAAGAATGGGATTGTTTTGAAACACTCAACACCTTATTATCCTTAGGGAAATGGATTAGCTGAGTCAACCAATAAGAGCATTATTCAGAGTATCAAGAAGTTGTTGAAGCAAAATAAAAGATCATGGGACACAATGTTAAAATATGCATTGTGGGCGGACAAGATAACAATTAAAAAGGCAATTGGAACTTCTCCTTTTCAATTGGTATATGGTATTGATGTAGTGTTTCCTGTTCAACTTGGTATTTCGGTGATGAAATTTCTTCAAGATAGTCAAGAGGAACCCAGTGAAATTCAAAGAAGAATTTATGCACTAATAGAATTACAGTAGGAGCGTGAATCGGTAGAAGAAAAAGCTCAATTGTACAGAACAAAGATCAAAGAAAGGTTTGATAGAAAGATCAAAGAGAACACCCTTTTTAATGGAGATATGGTTTTGAGATGGGATGCTAGAAAGGAGTAGAAAGGAAAGCATGGCAAGTTTGATAATCTATGGTTTGGTCCTTTCATAGTGTCAAAGATTCTGGAGATTAATACTTTTGTGTTATAGACCTTGGATGGTGAGGAATTGTCTAATCCAGTTAATGGACGTTTCCTCAAACATTTTTACAACTTTTGAGGAAAGAGATTGGATCTTCATTTTATATACTGGTGTAAATATTAGAATAAAGACTCCATGTCCCAATGGAAATTTTTCAAAGTAGCAGGCAGTTCCAATTACAACACAGAAGGCACTGATCTATAGGTTCTTGAAGCCTCACAGTGAGGACTTCATCCCACAGCAGGAGCCAGATGTTATAGCCTATTTTTGTTTCTCATTTTAACGAATTTCTTGTTTTTAAAGCATGGTCTTCCTTTCATTTTAAAGTTTTGACTTTAGTTTCCTTTAAATTTTTCTTTGATTTTATGCTTATACTTATAGTTGATTTAATAGGTTTCTTCCAATTTTGGTTTTACTTAGTGAAATTTATGGTTTCTAGGGGCTTGTAGAATGTATATATGACTTAAAGGTTCTAAAAAATATCATAAGGTTTTATTTAAAGTCATTTAACCAAATTTTAACCCTTTGCTGTAAGTTTTGTTTTAAAAATTATTAAAACAGATATTCTTGTAGCGCAAGCTCAGAAAAGGTAAACACGTGCACTACAAGAAAATCGTGCTATCTGAAAAATCATGATTTTGGCTCGAAATTTTCAGAATTCACGCTTAGGAGAAGTATTTCACACCTGTCGATGAGTTAGATATGTGTTTTCAGCCACAGTAATCATTGTGACAAGTGTTATGAGATCAGGCAAGGAATCATTTGAGGGAGTTGCGGTTGTTTGGAAGTTATGAGATACAGAGTGGTGGAACCATAATGATTATGCACGATGAGGAAAATTCGCCATTAGCTATGCATTTCCTGAATGCATGAAGACCGTAGAAGTCGTGGCAAGACCTGGCATTTTGTGATTGAAGATTGAAGGAGGTCGTCAATTTAGGGTTTTGTAGGGTAACTATTTAGCACTACCGTGGCAGTCAGAGATAGACTTAAGAATGAAATTGGACACCTGGGAAGACAGGAAAGTAGATTTCTAGCAACCGAATCCATTATTCATACAGGTATGAAGCGAATTATTATCATATTCCATGTATTCGGGTTAACACTGACAGAAGATTAGTTATTGAGATTAACTAAGAATGCTAGTGCATAAACTCAATTTTTGCTCAATGTCAAATTTTCTCTGTCAGTAGAGTCAAAATACTTATCAGTTTGAGAAGTAACATTCAGCTCAAGGGTTTAGTTTTCTCAACGTATGATTGAATGTTAAAATTGAAAATATTCGAATAGAGTTAAGTTCTTTACTGAAGGAAGCATTTTCAAGATCAATTATCCAGAATGAAGAGGAGTGGGAAAACAAACAGAGATGAACCCTCAGATATGTCTTGGGTTCAAGATTTCCCTGGCTGTGCAAGTTTATTTTCAGAAGCAAGATGGTTAAACTATTTTGAGAAGATTGATGGACATCACACAGAAGTTTCATATAAGTTTGCTCAGGGATTGAATAATGACATAGTTACTTTTGACACCCTAAAGGTTGAGCTGACCAGAGAGCTAATAGCAGAGGCTACAAGGATCCCTGATGAAGGTGAATATTGGTTCAAGAAGGTACCTTTTACCTTTGATTCATAAAATTACTTTCTTCCAAATTTTGTTGCAGACTGGGTTATAGGATTGCATATTCAGAAGTTCAAACCAGAGTGGAGAGAACCAATTAAAATTCTGCAAAGTTATGTAACTTGTGAAGGAATATATGCATTTGTATTTAACTATCATTTCAGGTTTTTGCAGCATCTAAACCATGAAGCAAAGATGAATCTTCCGTTCTTTTTCCTAAAGAGTCTGCAAAAGATGTCTAGCAGAATACCGTACTAAACAGTCCATATTTCATCATGGTCTGATAAAGCTAATCATAAGTACTGTGCTCCAAAAGAAGGAAAAAAACTGGGACTATTTTCTCTTCTAGTCTGGGTTTCAATCTAAGAAAGAAGACCAATCAAAGAAAAGGCAGTTGGACAAAGGACATAATTTAGTCAAGAAATTGAAGAAAAAGGTCATAGTCGAGATAGAAGAAGATAGTGTGCAAGGAAAATCTGTGACCCAAAGGGATGCAAATGTTGAAAATGAACAGTAGAATAAGGTTGAGGAAGATGAAATATCAAAGGGTCAAATGAAGGATTTGGAGCATGTAGAAGATAGCCTTCATGAAGAAGTAAACCAAGGAGTATATGAAAGTTTGATAGAATAGGAACAAGTCCCTATGGGAGTACAGTCAGAAGATAAGAAAATTCCATTGATTGATGAGGCTAGGGCTGACACTGAACAAGATTTACAGGAACAGTCTGAAGAAGGGGTAATGTCACGAGGAATCAAAATAAAGGTAGTTCAGCTAACATCTATAAAACACCAAGGAAAAACTTTGAGCATGTTGGGGGAGATTGGGGCAGGTTGGAGGCTTAAGACCAGACCCAAGAATAAATTAAGATTGAATATGACAAAATTTCTAAACCCTAAGTTAGCTCAGAAGAAAATCACAATGATAGAAGAATCTTCATCCCAAGAAGAGTTAGAATAGAATGAAGGTTTAAATGTAAAAGAGATGAAGGGTAAGAAATAGGTTATTTCAGAGGATAAGTCATCCTTAACTGAAACTAAAATTTTCGAAATGTTAAAAGAAGTTCGAGGGAAAGTAGTCTTAGACCATCATCAAGATGATTCAATGAACCAGCATTCAGTCATAATAAGTTTTTTTCCAAAGAAAGAAAAGATTGCAGAACCATCAGCCCAATGCAGTTTTGAAGTTAATGAATCTCAAGGGGCTCCTATAGCTATGACAGAGAAGCAAGAGGAGGATTAAGATATCTTTAAGAAATTGAAGATCCCTTGGATGCTAGAAGGAATGCATCCAGTCTCAGAAGGAAAGTGTATTGATTCAGAGAATGAAAATTTACAAAGAAGTATTAAACAATATAAATATCAAATAAAATACCTGCATGAAACAAATGAGGGGTTAGTAGCTACTAACAAAAGATTAAGGGAGGATTTAGAGGAGGTCAATAGCCATTATCAAGAGTCAATTGCAGTCTCTAAGGAAGCTTTGAAAAGGAAAAGACAGACACAAAGTTTGTATGTAGAATTGAAGCAAACTATTCAAGACTTAACACGGAAAAATTAGGAGCTTTCAAAAAGAGTTGAAGACCTCGAAGCTGACCCTCAGAAAACAAGAAAGAATACTCAAGCATTGGAAGGGATAGCTCTTTTGGCAGAGGTTGCTAAAGATTTGTAAAATGCTTTAAATGATAATGGTTATTAGTTAGTCTTTGTAAAAAGTTAGTTTAATATCTATGACTCTATTTTTGTTAAGTAATTCGGTAGTATGACCTAAAAAGTAGTTTTTTAGTTATGTAATTATTTTTGGGTAACGAAGATAAAAGTAAGACTGAAGAAAGACTGAGGGTTCGAATTTTTGTACAAAGGGAGGCTTTTAGCTATTATACAGAGCTAAGTTTCAGAAACTCTTATGTATTTTTAATTACCAATTATGGTATATATGCAAACTATAAGCGCTATTTATCTTATCTGCTGGTTTCATTTCTGATTAGTTTAATCACTCAGTTTATAAATTCATTTCTTGTTTAATGTTATTTCTCATGAAATTCTTGTGAGCTGTGGGTGAAATTCAGTAATGTGCTTATGTTGTTTTGGTTTATGTTTCATATATGGTACATCTCGGTCTTTAATTGTTGCATGATTTAGTGTTTGTCTTAGCCTTATGATTTTTACCCTCTTGTTTACAAACTGCACAACCAAAAACCTAAAAATCATGTTTTACTTATTTTATTTATTGAGATTGTGTTAGCTTGTTCTTTAGTAGTCTGAGAACAATTTCTGGCACTAACATCTTTGGCGTCGTTTCCAGGGACGAAGCTGAAGCATACTTTCCTTAGGTTACTCATCATTCAACTGGTTTTGAGAGGTGGACTTAAACCAGAATATTTTAAAGACTACATTTCACCAAATAGTTCACAGTGGCTACTAAAGGAGTTGGAACAAGAAGTAGACCTATTTCACCTTTACAACTGGGTGTCTCAGACCCATAGAAAATTCTGAAAACAGCTAGGAAAGTCAAAAGGTCTCAGTCATCTCCATCCTTATGTAACCCTGGCCAAATAGACTTATTGTCACCCTTTTCTGTTTCAAAGGAAGATGAACAAGATTCATCCTAGTTGAAACATATAATCCTTGTTAGCAATTTTCAGATTTTTACTGATCCTCAGTCTTTCAAGAAAGAAAAAACCTTATCTCCTGGAAAAATCCCTTTATTTCACCTCAAAGTTAGTAATATTCCTTTTCACCCAAGTTCTAGTCAAGTTTTTCCTTCATCTAAACCAGTCAATTTAAATATGCCAACCCAAAATCAACCATTAGATATGATGGATTGAATGGTAGCAGCTAGGTATGCACCTCTAGTTTTACCTCAGCCCTTAAATGCTCTTCCTAGTGGAGACTACCAAAATTACTTACCTAGGTTTAATGTACAAGGTGAGACAACAGCCGAGGAGCATTGGGATGCATTTCTCAGCTATGCAGATAATCAAAATATCAAGGCAAAATATGTGTGGATGAGGATGTTCATACAGAGTCTGGATGGAGAGGTCAGAAGATGGTTCAGAGAGTTACCAGCAAACTCTATTACTTTAATAGAAGAGCTTCAGGATGTTTTCATGAGACAATGGGGTGATACTAAGGATCACACATATTACATTACAGAGTTATGAGCCCTAAGAAGGAAGAAAGATGAAACTATAGTTGATTTCTCTAAGAGGTTCAATAAAATGTATGGCAGAATTCCTGCAGAGATTAAACCTTCTGAAACTTCTGCGAAACTCACTTATGCTAATGCTTTTGACCATGAGTTTTCCTTATTATTGAGAGAAAGAAGACCTGTTACTTTACTTAATATGCAAGAAGAAGCATTGGAGGTGGAATCTAATATTCTTACTTCTAATAGAGTGAAGGGAAACTCAGCTCAACAAGTTTATGACAGAAAGGGTAAGAAAGAGGCAGCTCCAGCAGTTTCAACATCACACTCTACAGATGGTAAGATTCATGAGATGGAAAAACTAGTGAAAATCCTAACAGCAAAACTAAACAAATTAGAATTAGAGAAAAATTCCAATAGGCATGTTCAAGAGGGGGACAGAAACCCTAATAATCCAAATCAGTTCAGAAGACAGTTTGCACCTTGTTTCATTCCTAGAGAGAGAAGAAATAATGACATACAACGAGACAGGAGAGAAGCTGAAGATCAAAAAGTGCCACCCCCACTTCAAAATAATGTCACTGATGAAGGAGAAATAGAAGAAGAAGATCTTTTTGAGGATCCAAATCAAGACATGAATTATTTTGGAGAACAGTTGACTGAAGGCTTTATGACTGAGGAATATTTTTTAAACTCTGAATATTATGATGCAGATGTTTTTCAAACAGAAAATTATTTAAACCTCGAAGTAACTATTGATATATATCAGTCTGATCCAAATAAAACCCTAAATTTAAGATCAGGGCCAAAATAGGTGGTTTAAAACCCTAAAAAGAAGGCTATTCCTCCTCCTAAACAGCAGTCTGATCCAATATTAAAAAAAAAAAAAATAGAATCAAGATAAACTAGAGAAGGTTATTGAAGTTGAAGAATTGAATAAGAATATGCAGAATTTTAATCTCAAAAATGAATTGTGCAAAATTAAAATCCCCATGCCTTTCACTGAGTTGATAAAAAATCCTTCTTACAAAAATTCAGTTTTTAAAATGATAGGCTCAGCAAGCAGTCAAGTACCCTCTGACACGGTATATTTATAGGAGAAAAATCCCAAAAAATTTATTGGATCAACTTTGGCAGAGAAAATTGAAAATGATGCAAGTGCATCTCCACCTTTTTACATCACATTAACCATTCATGAGCAGATGATACATAATTTCCTTTTGGATTCAGAGCATCTCATAATCTAATGCCAAAATTAGTCATGGAGGATTTAGGGTTGAGCATAACAAAACCTTATCATGACTTGTATGCTTTTGATTCTCGAGCTGTAAAATGTTTAGGAGTGATAAAGGATATGGTGGTTATCTTAACTCAGCTACCAATGAAAATTGTTATTATGGATGTAGTAGTGATGGATATCACACCTAAATTTGGAATGCTCCTTTCTAGATCTTGGGCTAAGAAGGTAGGTGGAAATTTACAGATGGACTTAACATATGCAACCATTCTTGTCTTTCAAAGATGAGAATAGAAGGTTGTATAGAGAGTTACAATTTGCTTATTTTGTAACTGATGACAGGAATCCTACAAATCATCCATTATATGTTGTTGAAAAGGATTTGGGTACTTGTATGTTTCACTTTAGTGATGATAATGATGATGCTGGCATATTACAGGTTGAAAAAGAAAATTCAGTCAAATGCACTAGGGAGCAGGAGGATGAACTTTGGAAAATGTATTTTGATGGATCATCATCTAAAGAAGGTGTTGGAGCAGGAGTTGTCCTGATATCTCCTAGTGGTGAAGTGGTAAGATTAATGTACAAGTTAGAATTTATTACCACTAATAATACAGCAGAGTATGAAGCTTTGTTGTTAGGTTTGAGAGCTGCAAAAGATTTAGGTATTCAACAAATCTCTGTTTATGGTGACTCCAAGTTGGTTATTCAGCAAGTAAGGAATAACTATCAAGTAAAGCAAGATTTGTTGAAAGTGTACAGGAATGAAGTATGGGATATGATAGACAATTTCTTTGTGGCTTTTAATATCTCTTACATTCCTAGAAATCATAACCAAATTGTTGATTCTCTTGCCCTAGCAGCCACACATTTCAGGATTCCTAAAACAACTCAGTTGAAGTATCTATTGAAGTTAGGTACAGACCTTCTGTGCCTGATAATATAAAGCAATGGAGAGTTTTTGAGGATGATTTTGAGATTAAAAGGTTTTTAGAGCTAACAGGTGAGTTCTCTAATTCCTTAATTGACCAAGAACAGGATGATGAAACTGAATATATTGAGGGTGTTGCAGAAAATGAAATTGCAGGTCACAAAATTATTAAGCTGAAAAGTAATTTTATTCCTAAAGGTTTGGTGCCTTTAGAGAGGATTTTTTCGAAGGACGATACCCCTTTAAACCAGCTATGCAGTCTTCAGAAGAAAATGTAATGGATTGTAATATTGGCACCAAGGAGCACCCCAGAATAGTGAAGATCTCAAAGGCACTCACAACAGAGAAAAGAAACAGGTACATCAAGTTATTAAAATAATATGTTGATATTTTTGCTTGGTCATACGAGGATTTGAAGACGTATGATACTAGTATTATACAGCATAAAGTGCCTTTGAAACCAAATGTTAAACCTTTTAGACAGAAATCAAGGAGAATCAATCCTGCTTTATTCCCCATTATAGAAAAGGAGGTAAAAAAATTGTTAGATGCTAAGATTATTGTTCCCCTCCGATATTCTTCATGGGTAGAAAATCTAGTACCTGTCAAAAAAAAGAATGGTGAGATAAGATTGTGTGTTGATTTTAGAAATTTGAATAGATCTTCACTTAAAGATAATTATCCTTTACCAAATATTGAACAAATATTGCAGAAGGTGGTGGGTGCACAAAGAATCTCAGTGGTAGATGGTTTTTCAGGGTATAACCAAATTGCAATGCACCCTTATGATAGAGAAAAGACAGTTTTTACTACCCCTTGGGGTACTTTTATGTACGACAAAATGTCTTTTGGATTAATGAATGTTGGACCTACTTTTCAAAGAGCTATGGACATAACCTTTGTGGGAGAGAGGGATAAGTTTGTGTTGATCTATATAGATGACATTATAGTCTTCTCACAGCCTGATGATGAGCACTTAAAACACCTAAAACAAACTTTCTTGAAATGCGGAAAATATGGACTGTCTCTCAATCCTAAAAAGTCGCATTTTGATGTACAAGAGGGTAAGTTGTTGTGTCATTTGGTTTCAGCTGATGGCATAAGGATAGATCCAGAAAGGGTAAAAGCAATTCTAAAAATTAGTTTTCCAAGAAGTAAGAAGGATATGCAATCTTTTATTGGAAAAATAAATTTTCTGCGTTGGTTCATACCAAATTTTGCTGAAACCATTAAACAAATTACAGCCATGTTGAAAAAAGATCAGGAAGTTAGGTGGACTGCAGAAGCTAATAATTCATTTGAAACGATTAAGATAGCTCTTACAGAAGCCCCAGTGCTAGTAAGTCCTGATTTTTCAAAGGAATTTTTGACATTTTCTTTTGCATCAAAGGATACTTTAACTGTTGTTTTATTACAGAAGAATAATGATGGACTTGAACAGCCAATTGCATTTTTTACCAAGACCCTCAAAGACTAAGAGTTGAAGTACAACACTTTGGAGATGCAAGCTTACTCATTGGTAAAAGCATTAAATTTTTTTTGAATTTATGTTCTACATTCTAAAGTCATTGCTTATGTTCCTAATGCTTCCAATAAGGATGTATTAACTCAACCTAATAGTGAAGGAAAAAGGGGGAAACGGATTGCAAAGATAATGGAATATGAAGTGGACATTAAGTTTACAAAGCTAGTGAAGGGACAGGGTTTGGCTAAATTGTTAGTTGATTCAAATTTTCAAGCTTTAGGTCTTCATCTCATGGTATAATGGCCCGTACAAGAAGAATTGCAAGCAGAGCAAGAGAAGCAAAGAATTATGGACCAGTATGCAGAATCCACATGGTATGTAGACATTGTACACTTTCTTTTGTATTTACAATGTCCAAAACATCTAGATAATAAAGCTGCTATGTCATTGAAGTTGAGAACTAATAAATATTGTTTAATAGAACAACAGCCATTTTGGAAAGATCCAGGGAACATTCTGCTTAGATGTTTAGACAAGCCAGAAATTGAAGAGGTAATCTCTGAATCACATGAAGGTGCTTGTGGGGGACATAAGTATTGGAAGGCAACATCTTATAAAATCTTGAGAGTCGAGTACTATTGGCCTTCTTTATTATTCGATGTATATCAGCAGGTAAGAGCTTGTATCCCATGTCAAAATTTTGTTGGCAAGCAAAAGTTAGTGTCTTTAGCATTAAAGTCTATTGCAGTGAATGCTCCTTTTCAGCAGTGGGGTTTGGACTTCATAGGGGAGATAAATCCTTCTTCTTCAGTGCAGCATAAATGGATTTTGACAGCTACAGATTTCTTCACTGAATGGGTAGAAGCTATCCCCACAAGAAATGCAACAGACAAGGTAATCATTGATTTTATTCAGGAAAATATTCTTAGCAGATTTGGATGTCCCAAGAAGTTATTGATTGATAATGCTCAAGCTTTTAAGTCCAAAGCTATGGTGACATTTTGTGCGAAGAATGGGATTGTTTTGAAACACTCAACACCTTATTATCATTAGGGAAATGGGTTAGCTGATTCAACCAATAAGAACATTATTTAGAGTATCAAGAAGTTGTTGAAGCAAAATAAAAGATCATGGGACTCAATGTTAAAATATGCATTGTGGGCGAACAAGATAACAATTAAAAAGGCAATTGGAACTTCTCCTTTTCAATTGGTATATGGTACTGATGTAGTGTTTCATGTTCAACTTGGTATTGCAGTGATGAAATTTCTTCAAGATAGACAAGAAGAACCCAGTGACATTCAAAGAAGAATTTATGCACTGATAGAATTACAGCAGGAGCGTGAATCAGTAGAAGAAAAAGCTCAGCTGTATAGAACAAATATCAAATAAAGGTTTGATAGAAAGATCAAAGAGAACACCTTTTTTAATGGAGATATGGTTTTGAGATGGGATGCTAGAAAGGAGCAGAAAGGAGCAGAAAGGAAAGCATGGCAAGTTTGATAATCTATGGTTTGGTCCTTTCATAGTATCAAAGATTCTGGAGAATAATACTTTTGTGTTACAGACCTTGGATGGTGAGGAATTGTCTAATCCAGTTAATGGACGTTTCCTCAAACATTTTTACAGCTTTTGAGGAAAGAGATTGGATCTTCATTGTATATACCAGTGTGAATATTAGAATAAATACTCCATGGCCCAATGGAAATTTTGCAAAGTAGTAGGTAGTTCCAATTACAGCACAGAAGGCACTGATCTACATGTTCTTGAAGCCTCACATGGAGGACTTCATCCCGCAACAGGAGCCAAATGTTATAGCCTATTTTTGTTTCTCATTTTAAAGCATTTGCTTGTTTTTAAAGCATGGTCTTTATTTCATTTTAAAGTTTTGACTTTAGTTTCCTTTAAATTTTTCTTTGATTTTATGTTTATACTTATAGTTGATTTAATAGGTTTCTTCCAATTTTGGTTTTACTTAGTGAAATTTATGGTTTCTAGGGGCTTGTAGAATGTATATATGACTTAAAAGCTCTAAAAAATATCATAAGGTTTTATTTAAAGTCATTTAACCAAAGTTTAACCCTTTGTTGTAAGTTTTGTTTTAAAAATTATTAAAACAGATATTCTTGTAGCGCAAGCTCAGAAAAGGTAAACACGCGTGCTATAAGAAAATTGTGCTATCTGAAAAATCATGATTTTGGCTCGAAATTTTCAAAATTCGTGCATAGGAGAATTCTTTCACACCTATCAATGAGTTTGATACATGTTTTCAGCCACAGTAATCATTGTGACAAGTGTTATGAGATCAGGCAAGGAATCATTTGAGGGAGTTGCGGTTGTTTGGAAGTTATGAGATACAGAGTGGTGGAACCATAATGATTTTTGCACGATAAGGAAAATTCTCCATTAGCTACGCATTTCCTGAATGCATGAAGACCATAGAAGTCATGGTAGGACCTCAAAGTTTGTGATTGAAGATTGAAGGTGGTCGGCAATTTAGGGTTTTGCAGGGTAACTATTTAGCACTGTAGTGGCACTCAGAGATAGACTTAAGAATGAAATTGGACACCTGTGAAGACAAGAAAGCAAATTTCTAACAACCGAATCCATTATTCAGACAGGTATGAAGCGAATTATTGTCATATTCCATGTATTTGGGTTCACACTGACAGAAGATTAGTTATTGAGATTAACTAAGAATGATAGTGCATAAACTCAATTTTTTCTCAATGTCGAATTTTTTCTGTCAGTAGAGTCAAAATACTTATCAGTTTGAGAAGTAAAATTCAGCTCAAGGGTTTAGTTTTCTCAACATATGATTGACTGTTAAAATTACAAATATTCAAATAGAGTTAAGTTCTTTACTGAATGAAGCATTTTTAAGATCAATTATCCAGAATGAAGAGGAGTGGGAAAACAAACAGAGATGAACCCTCAGATATGTCTTGGGTTCAAGCTTTCCCTGACTGTGCAAGGTTATTTTCAGAAGCAGGATGGTTAAACTATTTTGAGAAGATTGATGGACATCACACAGAAGTTTCATATAATTTTGCTCAGGGATTGGATATGACATAGTTACTTTTGACACCCTAAATATTGAGTTGACCAGAGAGCTAATAGCAGAGGCTACAGGGATCCCTGACAAAGCTGAATATTGGTTCAAGAAGGTACCTTTTAACTTTGATTCACAGAATTAATTGCTTCCAAATGTTGTTGCATACTAGGGTAAAGGAGTGCATATTCAGAAGTTCAAACCAGAGTGGAGAGAACCAATTAAAATTCTGCAAAGTTATGTAACTTGTGAAGGAAAATGCGCATTTGTATTTAAGTATCATTTCAGGTTTTTACAGCATCTAAACCATGAAGCAAAGATGAACCTTCCTTTCTTTTTCCTAAAGAGTCTGCAAAAGATGTCCAGCAGAGTAAAAGATCATCAAGACCATACTAAACAGTCCATATTTCATCATGGTCTGATAAAGCTAATCATAAGTACTGTGCTCCAAAAGAAGGAAAAAACCTGGGACTATTTTCTATTACTGTCTGGGTTTCAATCTGATCAAGAAGACCAATCAAAGAAAAGGCAGTTGAACAAAGGACATAATTTAGCCAAGAAATTAAAGAAAAAGTTCATAGTCGAGATAGAAGAAGATAGTGTGGAAGGAAAGTCTATACCCAAAGGGATGAAAATGTTGAAAATGAACAGTAGAATAAGGTTGAGGAAGATAAAATATCAAAGGGTCAAATGCAGGATTTGGAGCATGTAGAAGATAGCCTTCATGAAGAAGTAAACCAAGGAGTAGATGAAAGTTTGATAGAACAGTAACAAGTCCCTATGGGAGTACAGTCAAAAGATAAGAAAATTCCATTGATTGATGAAGCTAGGGCTGACACTAAACAAGATTTACAGGAACAGTCTGAAGAAGGGGTAATGTCACGAGGAATCAAAAGAAAGGTAGTTCAGCTAGCATCTATAAAACACCAAGGAAAAAATTTGAGCATCCTGGGGGAGATTAGGGCAGGTTGGAGGCCTAAGACCAGACCCAAGAATAAATTAAGATTGAACATGAAAAAATTGCTAAACCCTAAGTTAGCTCAGAAGAAAATCAGAGTGATAGAAGACTCTTCATCCCAAGAAGAGTTAGAAGAGAATGAAGGTTTAAATGTAAAAGAGATAATGGGTAAGAAACAGGTTATTTCAGAGGATAAGTCAGCCTTAACTGAAACTAAAATTTCAGAAATGTTAAAATAAGTTCGAAGGAAAGTAGTCTTAGACCATCATCAAGATGATTCAATGAAGCAGTATTCAGTCATAACAAGTTTTTGTGCAGAGAAAGAAAATATTGCAGAACCATCACCCCAATGCAGTTTTGAAGTTAATGAGTCTTCAGGGGATCCTGTAGCTATGACAGAGAAGCAAGAGGAGGATGAAGAGATCTTTAAGAAATTGAAGATACCTTGGATGCCAGAAGGAATGTATCTAGTCTCAGAAGGAAAGTGTATTGATTCGGAGAATGGAAATTTGCAGAGAAGTATTAAAAAATACAAATATCAGATAGAATACCTACATGAAACAAATGAGGGGTTAGTAGCTGCTAACAGAATATTAAGAGAGGATTTAGAGGATGTCAATAGCCATTATCAAGAGTTAATTACAGTCTCTAAGTAAGCTTTGGAAAGGAAAAGATAGGCACAAAGTCTGTATGCAGAATTGAAGCAAATTGTTCAAGACTTAACACAGCAAAATCAGGAGCTTTCAAAAAGAGTCGAAGACCTAGAAGCTAACCATCAAAAAACAAGAAAGAAGACTTAAGCATTGGAAGAGATAGCTCTTTTGGCAGAGGCTGCTAAAGATTTGTAAAATGATTTAAATGATAGTGGTTATTAGTTACTCTTTGTAAAAAGTTAGTTTAAAATGTATGACTCTATTTTTGTTAAGTAATTCGGTAGTATGACCTAAAAAGCGGTTTTTTAGTTATGTAACTATTTTTGGGTAACTAAGATAAAAGTAAGACTGAAGAAAAACTTAGGGTTCAGATTTTTTTACAAGGGGAGGCTTTTAGCTATTATACAGAGCTAAGCTTCAGAAACTCTTATGTATTTTGAATTACTAATTATGGTATATATGCAAACTATAAGCCCTATTTATCTTATCTGCTGGTTTCATTTCTGATTAGTTTAATCACTCAGTTTATAAATTCATTTCTTGTTTAATGTTATTTCTCATTAAATTCTTGTGAATTGTGGGTGAAATTCAATAATGTGCTTATGTTGTTTTGGTTTATGTTTCATATATGGTACATCTCAATCTTTTATTGTTTCATGATTTAGTGTTTGTCTTAGCCTTATCATTTTTACCCTCTTGTTTACAAACTGCACAACCAAAAACCTAAAAAACCTGTTTTACTTATTTTATTTATTGAGATTGTGTTGACTTGTTCTTTAGTAGTGTGAGAACAATTTCTGGCACTAACATAGTGCATCATATTCAAGTTCTTCATCTCGAACTCGGTATCAAGTCTCCTTCTTGCATCTCTAATGAGTTCATCTTTTCCTATTAAGAACAAGTCATCGAAATATAACAGGAGAATCATTGGTCTTCCATCTTCAACCTTGATGTAAAGGTTGGAATCCGCTTTACTCTCAGTAAATCCTAGAGCCATTAGTAAACTATCCATCCTATCATACCATGTTGAACCTCAGGATCTTCTGCAGTCACTCCCTCTGAAGCGGAGCATCATTCTCCCTCTGCCTTTCGTACTCTATGTATCCTATACTGGAGTGACAAGTAGCTTCCTCTGATGTTAATATTCTATGTATCCATCTAGGGTCACTATATACCAAGATCCTAAACCTTTTTAAAACCCAAAAACATAAACATGATCTCTGACAGCTGATCTCTCTCACTTGTGCCAGCACTTCTTCTCTCACTCATGCACCCCAGTTGAGTGAGTGTGTGTAACAAATAGAGAGTCTCACCCTCTATTTATACTAGTTTCAGACTTGACAATTACTTTCCAGGGCCAACATATCTAGGGGAGTCTAATAACCCTTGTGCCCCTCAACTTTGGGGACTTTGTCCCCCTGATCAACAAGGAGGGTTAACCTCAACTCAATTGTGGGTACTATTTCCCCGACTTACATTGGAGGGTTAACCTCAATGACTCTACATGACTTTATTATATTAATGACTCTCTTGATAGGAACATCGGGGTACAATATAAGATATACAAGTGAATACATTTCGAAGTTACAAATACATCAACACCCCATTGCTGGAAAGGGGCTTCAACCTGTATGGGTTTCAATGAAAATGGTAATACCTTCCTTCTCCCCTCAAAAATATGACATTTGTGGCAGGCACCAAATTTCTTGTGAGTATCGGTGAAGATGGTGGGCCAATAGAACCCTTCCTTCATGATTTTATTTACAGTGTCCTTCCAATAGTAATGGCCTCCAAATTCTCCTGCATGAAATTCCTCAATGAGCCTTGTTTCCTCCTTCTCCACCAAAAAGTTTAGCAGCACCCCTCCCAGTTCCTTCCAATACATTTTTCCATCTATGATGCAAAACCTAGATGATTTCTACTTAATAAATATGGCCCTTGTCATGTCCATACCCTGTGGCACCTGCAGATGCTGTAACACAAAAATGATATCAGTGTACTACAGGGATGACATAAAATGCTCACCTACTAGGGGACCTGGTTATCCATGAGGATTCTACTCTTCTACTGACAACTCAGCAATCATGTGCAGGATGAGAGAATCACAGTTGGATTGGCCCATAAGCTTGTCTAGTCCCTGGCCTTTAATCAATTTTGTGGGCTTGATCTCTAGGTGATACTCAAGTAGGTATGTTATCCACTTTCCCCTTCGTCTCTTAGGATATGGTTGGGTCAGAATATCCTTTACAACACTGGTGGGGACAAGAGCAATGATATGGGAATGCAGGATGTACACTTGAAAACCCTTTAAGGCCTGCACCAGGGAATAAGCATGCTTATCCAGGATATTATAATTTAGGGGAGAATCTCATAGTGTCTTGCTATAAAAAGAAATGGGTTTTCCATGTCCCTCGTGATTCTTCTACATAAATACCCCTACCACTATGTGCTCTGAGAAAAATTAAAATGTGAGGAAATATTTAGAAAAATCAGGGCTTGCAAGTACAGGTGCTTTAGAGATAGCCTTCTTTATGTCTTCAAAGGATTGTTTGGCTTCAAGATTCCACTTCATTTCTTTCTCCTTTCCCAGCATATCAGTTATATATTTCACTATTTCAGCAAAAGCAACAATAAATCTCCTCAAAAAATTTACCTTCCCCATAAAGGATTGAACCTCGACTTTATTTCGAGGGAGCTCAATTTTGTTGATCACCTCAACCCTCTTTGAATCTATCCAGGTGCCTTCCTGAGAAATTATATGTCCCTGCAGCTTCCCTTCTTTCATAGCAAAAAATGACTTCTTTGGATTGAGGGAGAGGCCAAACTTTCTCCATTTTTTAAACATTCTCAAGAGGTGTGCGACGTGTTCTTCATTAGATTTGGAAAAAATAGTGATATCGTCCACATAGATGACCATAATTTTGTCTTTTTCATCAACGAAATCTATGTCCATGGACCGCTAGAAGGTTTCCCCTGCATTCATAATCCCAAATGGAATTTTAGCATACATGAAAGTGCCCCAGGGTGTGGTGAAGGTTGTCTTCTCATGATCCTCCGGGTGCACCGCGATCTGGTTATAACCTGAGAATCCATCCAGAGTGGAGATCCTCTATGAACCCACCACTCACTGCAAGATATGGTCCATTTTGGGAAGTGGGTAATTGTCCTTCAAAGAAACTCTCTTCAAGTTTCTTTAGTCAATGCATATTCTTATTTCCCCATTCTTTTTCCTAACAAGAACCATATTTGCCACCCAGCGTAAGAATCTGAGGGCCACAATGATTTTGGCCTCAAATAACTTCTTGATCTCCTTTTCTATCAAGGGAAGCATATTGGGATTCATCTTTCTCAACTTCTATTTGAAATGAATATCGTCCTTCTTGATTGGTATGGTATGTTGGATTATGCTTGTATCATACACCTTAACGTCACTATAGCTCCAAGAAAACACATCTGAATATTCTTTCATCAGCGAGATGTATTTTTTATTGGCTTCAGATGAGAGCATTCTTGATATCTTAATGATCTTGGGATGTTCTTGTGTCGCAATATTTACATCCTCAACATCTTCACAGCTTGGTACCAGTTGAGGTTCTTTAGCCACATCATTCGGATCAAAAAGTTTTTTAAAAGGAACTAGACCCCTGAGGATAGAGTTACCTTTCAGCTGCAAGATCTCCTTTCCACAAAGGTTGTTCACATATTCATGATTTTCATCAGCCTCTTGTAACTCTGTCTCCCAACCGTCTTCAATTTCTCCAGCATCAGCATCTTCAACAGGAGCAACGTCCTCCTCTCAGGGCATTTCTTCGGGAGCAGCAGTCTGGCTTTGCAAGGGTTCTTGGGTGGGAGGAGCCTCCTCTAGAAGCTCATTTTCTTCATCAATAATCAATCCATCAAATTACCCAGTGAGAGTGAGGAACTTTTGGATTTTCTTCTCATCTTCAAAAACTTGCCATCTTTTTACATTATCAGGGACAGAAGGCATGTGCCTAACCTCAATCTCATATCTTCAATCGGGTGCATGGGGACTTTGAAACCAACAGTAGAAGTGGCCAGAGAATCAACTACATAATTATGCAACCTGAGGATTAGATTAAAATTGCACTCTTCAAAACATCCTATCAGATCCTGGGAAGCATTTCTGTAACTTCTCATTCTGGGGTGTCTGGCTTGATATTCTCCTATCATTTGTTTAATTACCAGCTCAGAATCTCCATGTATCATTACCCTCCTGGCCTAAAAATCCTTTAGGATATGAATGGCTAACACCATAGCATCATACTCTGCCTCATTATTTGTACAATCAAAATCAAGTTTGTAGGAGTATTTTAAAGTTCTCCCTCCTAGGGGTCTCACCCAAACTCCATCTCATGCCCCTTCCCTGCATGATGCCCCATCAAAACTTACCTCCCATACTCCATCTAGCTCCTCCTGGGTGGGTAGAAAGGCAGCGTTATGTGAACTACATCTATCTATGTCTCCTTTTGTGAAGAAAATGGTTGATCCCATATCAGTATCCAATGCGTAGATGGGGTGGTTGTTTGGCCTTTTAGCATTAGTCACCATGTATGCTAACTTTTTCTCCCTAAATAGCCTTCTATGCACTCCAAAAACAAGGATGGTGGCATAGGACATATCCATTTGAATAGTTCATTTAAGCTTGGTTTCCCAAGATCTTGATAACAACATACCAAACTTTGGAGGGATGTCAGCTACAAATACATCCATGACCAGGTTTTTGGCATGGATTTGGGCCAAAAAGACAACTAGATCTGTGATCATCCCTAGACACCTGACTTTGTTGGAATCAAAAGACAAAATATCTTTGTAGGGTCTGGTCACTTCCAATCCCAGTTCCTCCATGATTATCCAGGGCATCAGATTGTGGGAGGCTCCTGAATCATACATGGAATTGTGTAATATGGCATTGTGAATTTTTAGACTGATATAGAAGCGGGGGGTATCTTCATCAGCAAAATATTATACACGGGGTCCAAAAAGGAAGGTGGGATTATCATATTGGAGATTTAGGGAGTCTAACATTACAGAAAATTCTCCTGGAGACTTCAACACTGAGGCAACTTTAGAATGATATTCATAATTTTTTAACGGCTCAATGAGAGGGACATAGATTTTTATCTTTGTAATTTCAAACTCCAGACTGAAAGAGGTCTGCCCTGGATCTCGAATCCTTAGATTATCTTCCTTTTTCTCCTTCCCTTTTGGATCTGCTACATTCGTGGAGGTGTCCTTAGGGGGTGGAATTATTTTTTGTTTGCTCGTAGAGGCTTTGTTTACTGCCTCTTTATTTCTTGTAACAGGAACATCTTTGCACCTTATACCAATCTGTCTCTGCACCTCCATGACAGCAAGTTGATATCTATTGGAGGAGCAATTCGGTACGTCGACTTGAACGACAGCCGACTTAGTCAATCAGCCGACTAAGTCGGTCGGCTGACTAAACTAGAGATTAGGTCAGCCACCTAAGGTCGTGTCGGTTCATCGAACCAACAGGTAGTTATTTTGTAACTGTTTTGTAATCATATATATTAGGCTGTTGAGCCAGATGAGAACTCGGTTCAGTTCTCTGTATTGTATGGACCCATTCATGTTAATATAATCTGTTAATTCATCTACTTGTGTTTATCTCTTGTCTCTGTTATGCATGTATGTTTTAGTATGCATTATTGGTAACCTTATGTGATCTGTGAGTTTACAACATTGGTTCCATTATCGGTAGTACATGTCTGAAATGTATGCAAACAGATGATATCAGAACAGGAGATTAAGGACTGGTGGGAACGTAAAGTTGCAAATTATTTGCAGAATTACGTATGAACAAATAGGTTGACGATCGCACAAGAAAAAGAAAGATTCTTTATAGAAACATATGAGAAGTTTGTAGAATCAGTGCCCCAACTTCTAAAGAAACTCCTAGATAAAAAATCCGGAAGGGACTAAAGATCAATAGTTGCTAGAAAAACTGATCCGAGGGGGAAGAACAAACTTGTCGGAGTGGTTCGAAAAAAATGCCGACGAATTCTGCAAGGATCAAGCAGTAGAAGACAGAACTTCGGTGGAAACCGTCAAGGAGAAATTTTACACATACCTCACCAAGAAATTTCTGTGCTCCTTACCGACCTTCCTATTTAAGTTCCTGATCGAGAAGGAAGTGGTTCATATTGTCGAACCTCGTCCATCACTTCACGGGCCGCCATTAAACCCTAACTAGGCGGAAAAACAAAAGAGGTGGGAAAAATTCATTGCAGAAAGGGAGTGGGAATACTTCCTAAGCAAGTAAACTGAACTATCCGGGCTTTCTAAAGCATTGGGTAGGCTATGGGGGGGTAGCTGGTCATATGTCAGGATAAAGTGGAGTGGATTCTAGTCGACTAGAAGCATATACCAATCACCAGTAATGAAAAGTCGACCAAAAGGGAAATCAAGACTATAGTATCACACAAAGGTATGTCGGACATTTAGAAAATAGAGAGGGAAGAGAGACAACAAAGGAGGGAACAAAGAAGAGAAAGAGCCTTAGAGCTGCACAGAGGAATGAGTATTATGGTGACCGACCATGAAAGAAATCCGCCAGAGTTGGGTCATGACCAACAAGAAGAAGGCGTGGAAGAAGAGGCGTCCCCTACAGAAGAAGAATTGTGGATAGAGCAGCCAGAAGCTCTCCAATTAAGAGCTCCCCAAGAAGGAACAACTCTATCTTCGTTGAATCCGCGTACCCGGCTACAAACTATTATCAAAGAGGACCTCCGACTATGAGCTGATTACTTTGGTATATGGAGTCAACTAGACGACGAGACATACACTGGAAGACACCTCATTATCCGTCAACCAGAAGAAGGAAATTGGGTTACCTTTCAAGCGGTACCCTCCAACCGAAGTATCCACTTACTTTTACCGACACATGAAGGAGTACCCCCCTTACCAAATATAGCTTTGGAGGACACAGAACATTCAGAACTGCGGACAGGTAACTACAGTTGGACATCGACAGAAGAAGTCAAAATCAACCGACTGTTGGTCGAAGACAAAATGACAAAAACAACTGATGGAGATGAAATTTTCGTCGACGATAGTTCTGTAGAGAGGAATAAGCAAATAACCCCACCACCCCCACCTCCACCATCGCCACCTCCTGAAAGTAGCAACTGTGATTTCAACATGGGTCACAGGTCAGCACACATTCCTCTATATGAGGGGGATGAGGACCCTAGACAACATTGGTTCGTCTGTGAATCGACTTGGGAGGCTAACCAAGTTACAGACGAAGATAGGTAGATGGTACAGTTCGTCAGTGCCTTGAGGAAAAGGGCATTAAATTGGTATATGACCTTTTCTGAAAGACAACCTCGAGCAACCAAAGCCGAGATCAAAGCACAATTTCTATCATTTTTCAAAACTCCAGATGCAAAACATCTGGCAGCAAAGAAATTAAAAACAACATCGCAGAAGCTAGGAGAAACTGTCCGCGACTATGATAAGTGATGGAAAGACCATCTTAGCCAACTAGACTATGTTATAGATGAACAATTATTAATCCAATGGTTTCTTGCAGGTTTATCTCAGAAAATCCACCGACACATAAGTCTGGAAATATTCAAGTCTTACAAAGATGCGCTTACAAAAGCTCTCCAAGTGGAAATGGATGAGGACATAACAGCATACTCCACTGATCACAGACTAGAAGAACAGCTTGATATCATGCAAAAGTCATTAAAATAATTAAACCTCAAAAGTCAGGATATCTGGTGCTTGACGGTCGAACATTCAAAATACAACTATCGACAGGAAATCTGTCAACAGGACATTCGATTCATCCAGACGAAATGTTTTTGTGACATCTGGAAAGAGCATGGGGACCACTCAACAAAAGATTTCCCATTCAACATGAAGAATGGCAAGGAATCTTGGTGTGTAATCTACGAAACTAAAAATCATAACACAGCCGACTACCATTTGAACCTGAAGAACCGACAAAATTATCATGCAGTCTACCAGACAACTACAGTTGCACAAAATAATGAGCAAAACAACTTACCAAATGATCAGAACAATCAGAGATATGAAGTTCAAAGATACGAGCGTCGGTATGACAATCGACGTGGAGGCTACGGAGGTCGAGGTCAATTCTATGGAAATCGATACAACCGACCACGTCAACCCATCCAATGCTTTACATGTTATAAGGAGGGACATCGGTATGCAGACTGTCCATATAAAGACAAAACTGACCTCAAATTTTGTACTCATTGTGGAGTAGGGGATCACTCACTAGAGGATTGCCCTACCATGCTGGATAAAATAAATACAAAGAAAAATGTTAATTTATTGTCGTGTGTGCAAAAAAATGATGTAATAAACACAAATAATTTGCATATTGTAACCCGACAAGGGACAAAAACAGGAAGTGATAACCCAAAAATCAGCAAAATAAAAGAAAAGAATGTCTACCCTGATCCACTTAAAGAAAAACAAACATATATAGAAGCAACAAATGTATTCAAATAATTTACATGACAGGAAGAGACTAATGACAATCGACAGAACACAATAAAAGAATTAATATAGCTCGTACAAAAAGACAACTTAGTATCCCAGTTCATCGATTTGCTATATGAAATAAAACACAACAACATCAAAAAACAAACAAAGAATATTTGCAATTTAAATCAAAAAGATAAAAGTGATGCCGACCCACTTGTCAACCTGGAAATTGAAGGATACCATATCCGACAAGTAGTGCTCGACTTTGGATCACAAGTAAACATCATGACTCGTGACACTTGGGAACAAATGGGAAAACCTCGACTATATGAGTTAGGTATATACCTGAAACTAGACGACTAAGGCCTAATTGAACCTATTGGAGTCTGGAAAAACGTTGACACAACTATAAAATCAATCTCGACCAAAGTCAACTTCAAAATCATTGACCCTAAGGAAGGATCCAGTTCCTTCCCAGTGTTAGTCGGTCGACCTTGGGGTCAAAAGATGAAAGCATCGATATCCCTGGAGAAAGAGAGAATCAAATTAAAAGAAAATGCACAAAAGGTCATTGTACCTATTCATCCATCTCAAGGAGAACCTTGGACTGAACCTATCGATGAAGAAGTCGACATCCGACAACTTTATCAAATACAAAACAATGCAGATTATACAGAACCTAATATCTCCGGAGAACGTCATTTAGGCAACCAAGACTCAGTCGGTTATAATTCAGATGCAGAATTATATGATTGGGAAGTCGAGAACTATGAACAACAAGCAAGAGGGTGCTGGACTATCCAAAAGGTACAGAAAAATCCCACCCAACAGTGCTTCGTAGTGTCCATTGCCCCAAAAATCTTTGAGAAGAAAATTAGGGAATACCCTACTTTAAAACCTACCAATGTAAATACTACACAAATACCAAGATACAAGGAAAGAGAATCACCAGTCATGCATGTATAACAAGTTTCCAAAAATATTGGTGAACATGGATGACTTCAAATCCTAGTAGAAACGTTTACGGGACAAGCTGCTAGATGGTGGGATACCCACCAGCTAAGACTGCAGACCTGGACAGCAGCTTCAATTTTCTTTGTAGAAAGATTTGGAGGAAAGAAGTTAAGCAAACAGGCTCAGATACCTATATTCATCCAAGGACAGAATCCAGAAGTTCATATTAAGACATGTGAAAAAGAATGGAGAAAACTTCGATACAAGGATGAACGAACATGGCCACACCTGTTTTCATCAACCCTCGTCGACTTAGCAAACAAATGGTATAAAATGGAAGAATCTAAAGGTGACACATTCTTATGGTATGAACTCAGAGAAAATTTCATTAAAGATTTCAACTTTATCCCACAAAATGAAAAGTTGGTCGAAACAGCAAAACAGATTACAGAATTTATACAACCAACAGAAAATAAACCCTTAAAAGATAACCGACAAACAAGGAACTGTAACAATATACAAACTGGGACAATACCACAGTCGACAAGACTACAGTTAGAAAATGAAAATACAAAAGGGAAAAGCTTTATATGGAAATCAAACCATGTCGAAACAACCAAATCTATTCGTACAGTCCTTAAAGTTGAAACAACCAACAAGGAGGAGACCAACCGAATGTCTGCAGCCGAATTCCCTGCCACATTCTCCCAGTTTAAAGAACGAATCCGACCAATCAATGAAGCCAAAGCACCAGAATGGCTACATGTTAAATTCAAAATTAGAGAATTCGACATCTCAAATGATGACCAACCAAAAATGGCAAAGATTGGTGACTACTGGAGTGAAGAGCAGACCACAGAGATAGTGAACTTATTAAAAGAGTTCCAAGATGTATTTTCTAGAGATTATAAAGACCTCAAAGGCTTAGTCCACGAAATGGGGGAAATGAAGATTGACACTAAACCTGATGTTCGACCTGTGAAGAAAATGCCATATAAGCTAGCTCACAAATGCAAAGAGATAGTCAAAAAGGAAATTGATAACATGCTTGCAGCAGGCATCATCTATCCTATTGACCAATCAGAATGGGCAAGTCCAATGGTTGTATAACCTAAGAAACATGATCCGACCAAACTAAGAATTTGTGTCGACTTCAGAGAACTAAATAAAGTGACATTGACAGACCCATTTCCAACTCCTTATGCAAATGAAATATTAAATGAGGTTGTAGGACATGAATGCTACTCATTTACAGATGGATTCTCAGGTTATAACCATAGCTAAACAGGATCAGAAAAAAAACAACATTTGTATGTGAATTTGGCTCATTTGCTTACAAGGTTATGCCTTTTGGATTAAAAAATGCACCTGCAGTATTTTCTAGAATTGTTGTCAAAACATTTCAAGAATATATTTACAAGACCATGGTCGTATACTTTGATGATTGGACAATATACTCCATGTTAAAGGATCATTGCAAGTGGCTAAGACTTATGTAGGAAAGATGTCGACAAATCCAATTAGCCTTAAATATCAAGAAGTGTATATTTGTCACCCCTATAGTGATATTGCTAGGGAACATTGTCTGTAAAGAAGGTATTAAGGTCGACTTTGCAAAAATCAAAATCATCCTCGACCTAAAACCACCAGTAAACCCAAAACAAGTCAGGGTGTTACCTGGCCACACAGTTTATTACAGAAAATTCATAAGATATTATTCAGATATGACCTATCCACTTGAAGAACTCTTAAGGGAAGATAAAGAGTTCAACTAGACAAAGGAGTGCCATATATTATTCGAAAAATTAAAAAGAAAACTAGTCGAAGCACCAATCCTTAGGTTTCCAAACTGGTCGATCAAATTCCATGTTCATATTGATGCATCAGGTCTAGCAATAGGAGAAATCTTAACTCAACCAGGAGATGATGGAATGGATTATCCTATAGTTTACAGTAGCAAAAAATTAAATAAAGCTGAAAGAAATTATTCAACAACAGAAAGAGAAGCACTAGGAATGGTATTTGCATTACAAAAATATCGACATTATCTTCTAGCTAACCCATTTATATTCCATACAGACCATTAGGCACTTAAATATCTCATCAATAAACCACTACATCATGGAAGGATTTGTCGATGGCTACTACTATTCCAAGAATTCGAATTCGAAGTTGTTGTCAGACTAGGTAAGTTAAATGTCGGTCCCGATCATTTATCCCGAATCGACACAGGAGAGGACCCGACAGGAGTCAAAGATGACTTACCAGATGCACATCTATTTTGAATAGAAGCAGTCCCAACAGAATTAGCAGAAATAGCCCAATTCTTAGAAGATGGACAAGCACCAGAAGGAATGAGTACAAAGAAGAAACAAATCCTAGCTATGAAAGCTGCACCATACAGTCTTATAAATGGATTTATTTATAAAATGGGATTAGATGGCATCCTCATAAGGTGTGTACTGGAACATGAAAGAGACAACATTATGCATGAAGCACATTATGGACCTGCAGGAGGACATTTCCAAGTAGACACAACTGCAAAGAAAATCCAATAGTCAGGGTTATGGTGGCCGACACTTCACAGAGATTGCAAAAATTTTGTAAGTCAATGTGACAGATGTCAATGACTAGGTCGACCCCTACTTAGCATAGAAATTCCTTTAATATCAGTAAACCCAAGTTTGACATTTGAAATTTGGGCCATAGACTTCATAGGACCATTTCCTATACCAGCAAAAAGGACATGCACGAGGTATATCATAACTGCAATCGAATATGTAACCAAATGGGCAGAGGCATAACCAGTTGACACATGTTCTAGTGAGATAGCTGCTAAGTTTATCTATGATAATATCATCGCCAAATTTGGATGTCCACTAACCCTAATTAGCGACCAGGGAACACACTTTATCAATAGAACTATTAAAGCCCTAATCGACCAGTTCCAAATCGACCACCGTCGGAGTACAGCATACCATCCTCAGTCGAATGGAGCAGTTGAAGCATTTAATAAAACATTAACAAAAGGATTAATGAAAATATGTAATGCTGATAAAGACGACTGGGATTAGAAAATACCTGCAGTATTATGGGCATACAGAACAGCATATAAACGCTTAACCAACCAAACCCCCTTTCGACTAGTCTACAGACAAGAAGCAGTAGTTCCATTACACTTACGACAATAGACACCTATTATTGCCGAGATCCTACATGTCGATGTCGAACAAGGAAGAAAGGACCGGCTACTACAACTGAATAAACTAGAAGAACACCGAATATTCGCGATACAACATCAAGAAATTCAGAAACAACAACAAAAAGCATGGCACAACAGAAACATCAAAAACAAAAACTTGTTGGTGGGAGATCTTGCTTTACTATACAATAGTCGAGTAAAAGGTAAAACTAAAAAGTTACATACAGAATGGATGGGACCCTATGTTGTCGAAGAGATACATACCAGCAGATCAGTCTGACTAAGAACGTTACAAGGCATAGTATTTCGGAAACTCATTAATGAAGCCCAACTAAAACGCTACAGAAACTAAAACAAACAAGCCGATAAAATATATATATATATATATATATATATATATATATAACGACCATAACGGTTAAAACAAGAGCTATAAAAATCTAAAAAAATCCAAAAAGCAAAATAATACCGTACATGCAGAAAACTATGACAGAAAATTACCACTTCGACAATCGACATCGACCGACGACCTCGATAGTCCCATCCCGCATTCATGACTTCGAGCACCGAAAGCAATTCACCATTAATGCACACTCAAGTTTTCCAGCTAGAACATCATGTCTGCCATTAATACACTCATCGACAAAAACATCCAAAGCATCCCCTATAAATACTGGACCGCCAAAGGATCATTCACCGCAATTCATACAGAGAGAGCATCATAGCACCCAGACGACTGGAAGCCAAGAATACCTTAATGAAATTGACCACCAAACCGACAAGATGGCACCAAAACAGACTAGAGACTCAGCCAAAGCCAAGGAATTACAGACAAACGAAACACCTTTAGTCCGAAGGTTAAAGAGTATTAAGAATGCTAAGGTGCAGGAAGGCTCATGGAAAAAACTATGGACCGAGATGCAAGAATGGGATTATGTCGACAAGAAGCCTACTCAAGCTGTAGAGAAAATAAAATATAGTACCATCTTCAACTATGTCAATGCACCACTCATGGTTAGTTTCAGTGGCACAAAAGAAACAGCCGTCAAGTTTATAATAAGTCGGTACCACAACAGCTGATTTTACTTCGACCAACCAGTCGACATCTCTGGGGAAGTCATCTCTAAGCTAACAAGACTTTCAAACAAAGGAGACCCAATACCATTCGGTATTAAAGAGGGACTGGTCGAAGAACTAACCGGGTCGGCTTCTAGATGATGTCAACTTTTAGAGACTGCAGAGGAGAAGGACCAGTTTATGGGTCCCGACATGGAGAGAATAGCTGAAATCTCCATTTTAGAGAACATGTCAATCTTATCAAGTCTGACTACACTCACCATCAACATCCAAAAAATATTGCAAAGTTGGACGGATTTCCAACATCACCTAGCAATGACAGCCCCAGCAATTGTCGAAGTCTGTGTACAGAAAAGACCAACCATCAAACTTCATAGCCCATGAAGACCAAGCACATCATAATGACTACTAAGACAGACAGGAAGATTTTTATACCTCCCTATTTCTTCGGGACGAAGAAACATTTTGTTCGTGGGGGAGATGTTGGAGGAGCAAGTCGGTATGTCGACTTGAACAACCGCTGACTTAGTCGATCAGCCGACTAAACTATAGATTAGGTCGGCCACCTAAGGTCATGTCAGTTCACTGAACCAACAGGTAGTTATTTTGTAACTGTTTTGTAATCATATATACTAGGCTGTTGAGCCAGATGAGAACTCGGTTCAGTTCTTTGTATTGAATGGACCCATTCATGTTAATATAATATGTTAATTCATCTACTTGTGTTTATCTCTTGTCTCTGTTATGTATGTATGTTTTAGTATGTATTATTGGTAACCTTATGTGATCTGTGAGATTACAACAATATCCTCTCTGAAATTCCTATGTTTCCCCAACAGGCATCACTCCCCTTTCAATACAAGCATTATCGTGTTCTTCTTTGGTCAGAAAGGTGGAGGGTGATTTGGTGTCCAGCTAATGGATTTCCTCTTCAGCTTGATTCTCATCATCTTGATCCCATAATTTCCTTAAAATGGAGGTCTTACAGGTGGATTAGGAGGGTTTTGTTAGTCTCTCTTCCTGTTTTTGGGCATTTGTGGTCTTCTAGCATTTTGGTTCCTATTTAGCTGCTCTTGATTTTCCCTAGGAGGTGGTCTACCATCCATAGAGAGTCTCTCCATCATCCTTTCCATGGTCCTCATCATTGTGTCTATTATAGCCTCTTGTGAGCTAGAGGTAGAGGGTTGTTCAATTTCTTTATCTTTTCTTCTCTCTCCTCTTTCTCCTTCCTCTCTTCTCCATTCTCCCCCATATTATCTCCATTCTCCTTCATCCCTTTTCTTCTTTCTTGTAGCATTCGGGTTTACCTCCACCTCTATGGCATCTTTCATCATAATTGATAAGGAGGTTGATCTCCTTTCACTTAGCCACAAGGTAAACTCACTATCGAAGGCTTCAACATAATGGAGTTGGGTAGAACCAATGGGAGGTTTGAACTAGGTAGGGATGGCATTGTACACCTTCATAAACCTGTCAGAAAACTCTTGGATAGATTCACTCATTTCTCTTCATGGAATTGTATTGGGAGAGATACAGCTTAGAGTTCTTCTTGTCTGTCCACTTATCCTTTAAGGCGTCTTCGAAGGCTTGATAGTTCAGGATGGAGTCGGCTGGGAGGTTTTTATACCATTTTATTGCTTCTCCATCTAGGATTTGAGCAAACAGTCTGACCTTAACATCATCATGATCCACTTCCTCTAGGTCTATCCAATCTAATAACCATCCCAAGTGCTCCTCAACTGAATACCCCCTCTCCCCATTGAATTGTTTGAGCCTTTGGGATTATCCCAGAGGGAGATCATGGAGAGTAGTAGGAAGCTTTAAAGGGGAAAATCTATTTTCCATCCTTGGAGGTATAATAGGCTTTACAAGTGGGATTAAGACTGGTGTGAGAGAAATTGGTATGATGTGAGGAACTGCAAGAATGTGGAGAGTTGTGCAACCAGAAGATGAAGGTTGATTCATCTTTGAAGCAGTGGGAGACAAATATGTGGCAGTAGGTTTCCTTATGACTGTAGAATTTAACAGGGTTAATTCAGAAGTAAGTGTAGGGCACTCTGGGTTAGGAAAGTGTTGGAAATCCCTGCCTAGAGGTTCTGAGGTTTGGGGTGACTAGGAAATGCGGGGGAAATCAAATGCATAGGTATCATAAACCACTTCAGAGAGGTGGGATTCAGATTTAGTCCTCAGGAAATATAGTCCAGACTCATCATTACAATGTTCAGATATATCACAAATAGAAACAACACCTTCAGTCAGGAAGGAAAGAGTTCTTACTAACCCTTTGCATCCTATTGGCCCTTTGAATCAGGCTTTCTGGATCAAAAATCTCTTGGAAAGATTCTGCATCAGGATTTATCCTCATGTTGGTTCTTATGGCTGCTAGTATTTTCCAATGGACTCACCTTCAAAATTTGTGTGGAGTCTCCAGAGCATGTACAACCAATTTGTGTCTATGACCGGCTGCTCAACCAGGTCGTGGAGCTAAACAATTTCATTTCCCAAGGAGATAATAGTGATTACTTTCGCGGAAATGACGCCAAGATGTTATCACCCTATAATTTTCCTCTGGTTATGGTAGGAAGTCATAGGGGTAACCATTTCAAACCAATCTTTAGACTGTATTCTAGCCAATATAGTCAAAGAGGGCTCTCTCTTGTCACAGGGTCATTCATGTATACATTTGGATTTAAACGGACATGCAGAAGGATATATTTCTTATAGTAACAGGATGTTTGCATATTTAAAGATGGTAAAATAGACATACAAGAAATACCATTAGGAAATAGAGTCACAGCTTGAACATATTCAAGGGGCTTACAACAATAGTGAGTGGTGGTTTTCCTATGAAATATGAGGCAACGTGGCTGTTATATTTAGTCAAATTATATTGAAGTGATGGTAGATGGAAATGAGGAAAGAGACCAGTGAAAAACCAGAGGCATCTATCAAAGGATGAATCTCTGGGAACACCTTTAGTAGAAATATAACAGGGGACAATGACTGAAACATAGCACCTATCAATGGATGAATTCTATCACAATCATTACCAACACACAACAAATACGATTTCTGATGGAAGGAGTGCTATCAAAAACGAATTCCTTGAATACAATCTAGAAATTTATTGGTAGGAAACACAGACTATATAGGAAACAAATTTATAAATCTTAGAAAACTCAAAGCATACTTTTCATTAAAGCTTCCAAGAAAATAATAGAGCTACAATACCCGAGTGCTAAGGATTTTGAATGAAAGTTTTTCAACCTTTTCTTCCTCTTTCGAGGGTATATTTATAGAGTCCTACTCTCCTGAGTCCTACCTCGAAACAGTGCCCCAAAATCAGTTACAAAAAATGGGGGATCAAATCCGAATGATCATAAAATCCCAACAACCTATGATCTAGCAGATTCACCATGATTATTAACAAAATCGGAAAGCATGTTGGGACGCATGAGCTGGAAAAAAATAGAGAATGAAACACCTGGAATCCACGCATGCTGGATAAAAATGATGTCTCAAAGCGCTTTCTATGGTCTGCAACAGCCTTTCTACTTCTTTGCATATTTAACCAGTAAAATCTTCATGGACCGTTGATCTGATTCAACCCTTGATCACCACCATTAAACACTGTGGGGTTTACCCAATCTCGCATATCAGGAGGTCTTCTTAACTTGTGCACATGTTTGGGCCTTTTCCACACCTTCGATCTTAGGAATACATTCTCTGATTTGTTGTCTGAGATCAAATTGTGGGCTGGTAGAAAGCGGGATCTCTGCATTCTATGACCAAATTATTATGTTTTCGAATTCCACCTTTTTGCACCATTGATCTGCGTAGGAGTCTTCCTAACCATTGGATCTGGTGGATCACAGAAGGTGTAAGATCAACCTTTTATACCCGAAAACTTTGTGTTTTCGTTTTTCGCCCTTTGCACCTTTCCACGTCGTTGATCTTAGGAATAAACATTATAAGCCGTCGGATCTCGGATCGCATATGGTGGAAGTCGGGATTCCACTTTTCACAACCAAATTTTTTACCTCTTCCGCACTTTCGCTCCTGATTTTCCCTTGGCAGAAATGATTTTTGGCCCTTTGATCTCTTTTGCGAGTTGGATCTCCACCATCTATTCTTACCAAGACCTATCCTTGACCGGGATTTTCATATCAGGCTCGTTTCCAAGGTTGTGCCTAAGTATTTTTTACTATTTTTGGCGTTCAGGCTTAGGAATAAGCCTCCCAGGCAACTTCAAACCCCTTTCCTATATACCTCTAGGTCATAAGCCATGAAAATTTTTTAACCCTACCCCTCATTTTCACTGGTATAGACCTTTGAAGGGGAATTAGTGCAAATTCCTTATGTAGAAATATTCAAAATTTAGCATAGGTGCTAACACTAACCATTTTCATTGGAGGCTTCCTGAGTGCTTCCTGATTAGTTGTTCAAATAATTCAGGAATAGCCCTAACTTGTCCAGATGTTGACGGCTGATTGGTATCAATAAATTCTTGTCGCACCTTCAAGAATACTTATTTCTCATGTTGGACATCTAGCGGATCTTTCTTTTGTGTCACAGGTCTCACCTGCGATTCTCCTTGATGTTTATTTTGGTATGCTCCCATCGCAACACCTCCTCTTTTAACTACAGCAATGTGTGTTTGTATTGGTTTGGAAAAAATCATCTGAATATTCTGATTGGGATTTAGATCCGGATTATGCACCTGGTTTGGGTTAACAACAGTTCTAGCTTGCCATTTCGCAATAAGTTGCGGACACTATTCGACAGTGTGATCAAATGCTTTACAATATGTACAATTTTTTGCAAGACTTTGAAAATCTCAAGAAAAATGTCTTGGATGCCCACAATTATAACATATGACTTGGCCTCTTCCTTGACCAAATCCTCCTCCTTCCTGTTGTCCTCGACCTCTAAAATTTCCACCCCCTCTTCGCGGAGGTTATTGTTGTTGTTGAGGATATTAATTCTGTTGGTATTGCGGTTGAGGATGTTGTTGTTGTTGATATTTTGCAGGATGTTACTGAGGCTGCGCTCGTTCAATTTGGATTTTGTCATCATTTTTCATTAAGTAGGTATCCATCGTCTTTTCTTGCAGTAGTTGAAGTGCTCTGCAGTCTTTTTCATCATGACCTACTAATTTACAAAATTTACAATACAGACTAGCAGGTGTGCTTACAATATTTTGTAAGTATAGGAATTCCTCAGATTTGTGACCCCTAGTCTGGCATATTCTACACCAAAGCATTCATTGTATGTTTAATGGGTTCGGCTCAACAAAGCGAGTTGTGTTTGGTCCTTACTCAGCGGATATATCAGATATCTCAAATGTGAATATGATAGCGAAAGGTGTTGCAAACCATGACTCCAAGGCATATTAATTCTTACACTTTCTGCCATGCTCGGATTCAGTACAGTCTCAGCTGCCATTTGAAAGGGAAGGTAAATTCATCCTACCTAAACCTTCTTCATATGATAATGTTTCCATTAATGTTTCATATTCATAATCCAAAGCAGACGACCAAGTTGATATAGTTTATGGAATTAAAGTTGAAGTTCCATCGGATCCATATCGAGATCTAGTCCCTACTCCCAATCCTAGGACTAAATTGGCTCAAAAGGTTACTAAGGTTGTTGGGAACATGACTGGAGAGTCATCTAACATGAGGAGAACAAGATCCTAGTTTCAAAAATAAATCCTTGTGTTATGTCAAGAAAATCCACTCCTCCCAAAGAGGTTATACAAACTCCTAGAGAGATGCTTCATGATGGTAAGGTCTGATCAACAATACTGCTCACTGAAGAACAAATTGGATCATGTCTCTCTTTCTCCATAAAGAAGAGACAAAGGCACCATTTTTTCTCTTATATGTCATCATATGGGAAGAAGGTGGAGAGGTTTACATGCACAGAACCAAGAAACCAGTGCACACAAGGACCATTAGACCGCAATACTACTCCACAGAGATGCAAATTGCAAAAATATTTTCACAGGTTTTTTATTCAATAATAAATTTTCTCTTGATGTGAAAGCATGATACTGGTTTTTCCTGCTTATTTTTATGGGGGGTTCCCATGAGGTTTTCCCCATTTCCTTTGTTTGTTAAGTAGTCATTTTTTTCTTTTATATTGTATGGGTGGCCTTTTGTCTTAGTTTCCAAGGCCCAGGTTGTCTAAGTTAGGATTAAGGGGAGGTGTTAGGATTATTAATTAATCTTACATTTACCACCATAGTCTATTTGTGTGTTCCTAACTTAGGAGGTCATTTCCACTTCAATAGTTCCATGGACGACTCACCTGGGGGACACCTAACACTCAATGCACCTGTTTGCATGAGTTTAGGAGCTCCAAGTACCAATCTCTATAATTTAGGAACCCACTATGAGTGCTACTAGCAGTCACCAACAGTTGACCTTAGTCAATGTTTAGTTATGTTCAATTATTCTTTGATTCCCATCAGTTAGTTCACTCTCATACATCATAGCGCCAGTTTGAATGATTTAATCCAGGTAGGGAACATTTCTTCACCTACCTGGATCAATTAACTGATTTTGAACTGATTTAGTGATCTGGAGTTGCATTAGTGAGTTCTAGTGGTGATTTTCCCACATTGAGTTATCACCGAAGTGAGTTCAAGTTGGTGAATTCGAATCCTACCTAAGGCATTCAAATTTTTCCTATTTTTAACACCATTGTATTGCATACAATATTCTTATTTAATGTATGTAATGATATTCTTCCAATTTTGTCTCCATGTGTGTGCAATTTTTCCATGAGTAATTGATCAGTCTCTACCAAATTCTTCTCTCTCTTTTGTAGCCTTCTTTTCTCATTGAATTCATGCAGGTTTGAAGATCTTATGCTTCATTAAATTTAACAACTAAAGGTATCCTAAAAGATAAAAGAGTTAGAAGTCTATTGATGTGGAGTATTGATAATGAGAAGCTCATTTTTTTGTAATGGTGCATGTTGTGGGAAATAATACACAAGAGTGCCTTCCCACTTTGATATGAGGCTAGGCCTTGTAGGCTGCAGCAAGGCCTTGGTATTTGGAGCCCTTTGGTGGTGGTCGATTGTAACCCAAGTGATCCTATAAGAGATTCTTAGAGAGGAACAAAATAAAACCAAGAAAATGATAAAATAATATTAAAATGAAATCAAAAAGGGAATAGAGGATTCAAACTCCAACAATCAATGTGATCCAAACCACTTGTATATTTCCCAATGGTCAATCTAATACAACACCTTAGATATGTGACCTCCAAAAGAATAAAAAAAATCTTCCTAAAGGAGTCATTTCTTGTCCAAACTTGTTTGCAAAATGGTTAAGGAACCAATTGAGAATAGCACTTGCCCCTTGAGGAAAGGAGGCAAGGGAGCTTTGGGAATACTTTATAAGAGGGAAGAGGTGAGAAAAGAGGAATATCAATCACAATTCCACAGCATAACCTCACTCAAAATTATTTTCCAATAAGCATGACCATGACTTCTTTTATAGGCGAAGAGGTTGCCAAGAAATGACAAGATCATAGTGTGAACCCATTAATCTATGTTTTGGCTCCAAAGTACACCAAGAGTCCATTTAAGGCAACCAAGTGTGTGAAAGACGAAAATTTGAATTCACTTGAGTAAATGGAGCCTTCATGAGCCTTCAATGCACCACTGGTGGTTAAGATCTCTCTGTTTGCTTTAGTTGCACGGATCTCGAAGGGAAATTTTTGTTGCAACGTGAGTTTCGTTCTGGAGACATGAGTGTCATTCTGGAGGTGTGCGTTGTAGCGCATGTAAACAAAATTTAACATGTGATGTTGTGGCTTTTGACTTCTTTGGGTTAATTTTGGACTCAATATGCTCTTTGGATCTTGTGAAGATGTCTTTGGTTGGATGCATTTTGTATGTTGATTTTGCTTTATCATGTGAATCGCGAAATTGTCGCAGGTGTGCGATTTTTTTGTGATAACAGTGAAATTTAAGGATACCCAAGTATTTGTAGAGTGGTGGTTTTCCTTTCCATTAATACAAATCATTATTGGTATTTGAAGTATGTTGTAGGGAAAGGATATGACAACTAGGATGAATTCTATACTTTATGGGTTTTCTTGAAAGTTGAAAAGGAGAGAGGACGAAAGCAATTCCAAGCTTTTGGAGATTCAAAACTATTGATAGAATGGGAAAATCAATAGTGCAACATTAGAAATTTGGGTCTTACCCCTATAATGAATCAAGTAATGGATATAAAAAACACATTTTTGTTCATTACTTTCACTCATATTTATAGCAAATATAACACACAAGTACATACAATATCTAAAGAAGCTTTGCTCCTGCAAGAGAGTACCCTAATTAAACTTGAATTCAAAGGAGGCACACTCATTTCAACATTTGTGAAATATTTAAGATGTGTATTGAAAACATGGCATTATTGCTAAAGACCTTATTAGATTAAATGTTTAATTTCCTGGAAGTTGGGTAGTTCTTTGAGGTTAATCTTGTAATGTTTTATGATATGCAAAGACTAAAAGAATGTCGAGATCACTATAATTAGTAGAAATAGTCCCTTTTTATGCAAAATTGCATAGGTTTCATATGGAATAACTTTCAAGTCCATTCAAATATATATTTTGATTTATTTCTTGGAAATATCAAATATATGGAGTTTGTTCTTACGAAAAAAATACATGATAACCCTTTGTCTAGATCCCTACACATAACATTATGCCAAAACAAATTATTAGGATAATTATATAGTAATTATCATGCAAAGAATAATATTGTCCATCTATAAACTAATAATGCTTATATACTACAAATTTTGTACTTGTCTTTATGTATACTTCCTAAACTCGCTATTCTCATCAAATCAAAATGTAAATCCTAGAGAATCGTGATGCACCAACATAACATCCCATAAAGTTTAAATTCACAATAATGAGAATTCAATGGAATAGAAACACCATGCATGCTACTTGTTTTCAATCAAAGTTGTAACTAATCTATCAAAGATGCCAAATATATATCAATTACATTCATTTGTTGCTTTCTAGGTCATAACACCCCATTTTTTACCTCATAATGTAATGATGAAATAGATGGAAGTAAGACATAAATGGTCTAGGATGACCAAATATGTTCTAAATTTGTAAATGGAACTACAATATAAAAATACTTGCTGATTAGAAATGAAGAAGTATGAAGAAGAGATGGGGGGATATGATTTCACAATTGGGGAAAGTGAAAGTGTGGCTAATGGGAGAGGACCCTAATGGGTTATTAACCTCAATACTTGGGCATACTTGTAAACCTTAGTTATAAATATACCCTAAAGTACTTAACACATGTTTATGGTAGTTGATTTATTTAATCATTATTTATTATCTTGAGATGGGATCAAAAGGGGAAAACATGGAATTCTCATGTGTTGCATGGAGATTTGAGAACATGCAAATAAATGGTTGGAAATTGAGCATACACCATAATTCTAGAAATCATTTTTCACCATCCTTCTTGCTGGTAGGAATTAGGTTAAAGAAGGGGGTAAAGGAGAGCTATGATGTTAACTATATTACCATACAATATTATGAAAATTGCCATGGTAGGAACTAGAGTAAAGAAGGCAAGAAAGGAGAGCTATGATGTTAACTATATTACCATACAATATTAGAAAATTACCATGTGTAAATTGGTTCTAATGGTTAAGTTCCATTGTGAGAATAAACTTGGCCTACAACTGAGAATCCTTGGAATCCGAGCAATGAGTTTTTTATGCCAGCCTGTGTTAATGCATTGGAAAGGAATTGGGATAACCTAAGGGACTAGATACAAATAAGGGGATCCCATTCCCTATGTTGTGTATGATGAGGGGGAAGAGTGTTGCTTGGTTAAGATAGTTGTATATGGGGTTTTGGCACCATAGAGTTTTCACATTTGTGGGTTGATAAGAATTCCTTAGAAGCTTCACCCTTTTGGAATGATAGCCTTAGCTTGGGAATGGTCTCTTTCATAGAAAGATTAAGTGTGATAGAGTGCTTAAGGCTAGGACGAATGTCCTTCATTTATAGCCAATTAGAGGAACATTTTCCCTAAACAAAAGTGTTTTGAGTATGTTATGAATGTTTTGTTTATATTACAATCTTGCATTATTTATTTTACAGTTGGGAATTCTTGTGTGTATGAGTTTATTAACATAATCATGTTTCTGTATGTATGATAGAATTGTATTCAAGTTATTTTGTGATTAATAATTAAGGCCATTGTAGAATGCTTCTATTATTAGTATATATAGTCAGTTATTTAAAATGATCCTATTAAGAAAAAGGAAGGTGAAATTAAGGTATTCCATAGCCTTGGTAGTGTATGGAGAATAACAAGTACGTGATAGAGTGGTATCATAGCATAATTTTAAGTTAAATTAGAGGAATCGAAGTGTCCCATCACGTCAAAGGTGCTACAGGGATGGGTAGGTACATTACAAAGTGGTATGAGAGATCCATATTACAACATTGGGACTATATGGACCAAAATTTATATGCACATGAAGAAATTATAGGTTAAAAGCTGAGTATTTAACAAAATGCCTTGATGAAGAAAAGTTGGAAGAAAATGCACTTACAAGCCATATGTTTGACAAAATTTCAATGAAGAAACATGTATAGAGTCTATAACTAAGAATTCCATGGTTCTAAATTGCTAGATATTGTTTTGACATAGTATAATCTCAACAATATGGTCGTAATTTCATTTTGGAAGTAAAAGGGTCAACTGGAGGTTGAATTGGAGAGTTCGAGTCTAAGAAATCTCAATAACCACTAGTTCAATTAAGGAAATACATACATACAAATATGTAATTCTAGAGACAAACTTCTACATATTACATGGACACCTTACAACTTATTTGGACCCTTATAAGGTGACGTGGAGATGGTAGGTGATTCCAAGTCAAGTTGGGTGGTGCACAGGTGGAAACCATGAGGTAGGACACATTTGATAGTGTAAGTTTTAAACCTATGCAAAGAAGCAAAGCATACATATCCTATTAATCAAAATAGAGATTGGACCACAACATTCACACATAATACACAAAGATTTACCCTGAAAACCCTTAACAGGAAGACCAGCAAAACTTAGAGTCGCACCTCTCACTTTCTAATTTTGATTATTAACCACTCACAATACAATATGTAGGTATTTTGCAGCATCCAAAATCCTAACTCAATAACCTAGATTAGAAATAGACCCCAATACCTTAACGAGAATTAAATTACATGTTTTCATAAAATACGCCAAAATCAAGATCGTATAGACATCATCGTCATATGCCAATGCACTCTAAAAAATGGAAAGAATATAACACATGCCCAACAGATAGGTACTTTGTGGTGGACAAGGGATCAATTTTGAAGAGTGGCAACTAGGGCTCTGTAATTAATGAAATGAAAAATATGTGCACCCAGAGTAGTAAGAGGTTACGGAGGTTGGAGGGGCACATGAAATTCATGCACCTTCGAACCCTACAATAAATCTGAATTGTTGATCTAAATCATTCCTAGGGAAACATTTTCGCTAGAAATGGAAGAAAGGAGATGGGACCTCCTATCACATCAATCAACCAAATCATGCAAAGTGGAAATCCCACATATGATCTAAGGATACAAACGTAGGATGGGGCCATGGTGGATAAGATTTTTTTGAAGGTTGAGGAAGTAGTTTTAACATATAGTATTATGATATTTGCAATTGATAAAATTATTGTACGTAACCCATTAGGGTAGAAATAATATTAGCAAACACAAATCCAATTTAGGAAAATAGAATAACCACACAAAACAGAAAGATCAACATGAAAATCACACTATTCTCATTAACTAATGTACATATAAATACATATGACACTAATGCATATTGACAAAAATATGATGGTCATTTGTCGGATTATCGAGATAATTCCAACAGTTAACCTATGAACATATCCTCCAACAATTGTCGGTGTAGTTTAATCGGTTATCCGAGACTTGATTTTTCATCAGATATCCGACATTAGGAATATTGAACAACTAACACATGTGGGAACTAAATTGGGAAATGATTTTTTGACATTTTTGCGTTAAACATTGGATATCCGACGGCCATCCATTGGCTACCTGATGCGCGTTCATTGGATAATCGATGCAATAGAATTTTTGACATGTCGACTATCCAATGGTCAATCATCAGGTATCCGATGTCATTCCATTGGGTAGTCAATACAATAGATTCATCAAACTGTAGGTTACCCGATGCTCGTTCGTTGATTACCCGATGTGCTTTCATCAGGTATCCAATGCAATAGATTTTTCGAACTGTCAGCTAGTCGATGTAAACATGTCGGGTAATTAATGAGATTTCGTCGGATACCCATCTTCTAGCCCATATAATTCGTCAAGTTCCCAATAAAGTTTCATCGGGTATCCATTGTTTGTTCCTTTTTCCAATTGCCGCTTATCCGATGAGGTTCAATTATTGATTATTAGAGAACCAACATAATGGCATCGGATACCCGATGAACTCCATCAGAAATAAAATTCCCTTCCAATAAATTCTCCGATGGTTGTGCTATGGTTCCGATGTTGAGAAATATTGGATATTCGATGGATAACTCTCCTAAAATAAAATTTAAAAATTCCAATGGAAGCTTGGTGCAGAAACAAACTCCATTTTGTACATCAGGTTAATATATGATGTGGAATTTTGGTACTTACTATATCTCATTAAGGATGTATAATATGTACGACTTATTTACTCACCATTCGACATGATGGATATGTGTTATGTCTCATAGATATTTTATGTCTCTTGTTTTGTGGCTATCTTTACTAACTTGTATTTTGCATTACAGAATGATATGATTAGAGCTTTGGCTTGTTTGGGACAAGGGAATACTTTGAAATATTTGGGATGTGTGCATGATCATAAAGTCTCCAAAGTAAGAGTGCTAAAAACACTTCATTGTATGCATGGGTTTATGTTGGTAACTTGATACACACGAAAAAGATGAAAAGCATCTTAAATAGACAAAGCAATAACACCCAATCCAAATGATGATAAATAAAGTAAAGAAAAACAAAAAATCAAACCACAAACGCAAATAATAAGATGGAAAAAATATATATATATTATACATAGTAAAGTAAGTTCGTCGTGAATATATGTAATCTCCACTAAGGATTTGGAGACTTGAACAAAATAGGGAAGGAATTACAACCACAAGATCATAAACTTGAGAGCCTTAATATTATGTATAGTTATTTGCGTACATGGAGCTAAAAGGGGTTTACGGAACTTAGCTTTTATATTTTTAAATTAAAATAGAGAAAATTCATAAGTATATATTTGTTGGGAAATGGTGGAAAAAATATGAGATGGGCCTCCCATGGATATTAAGCAGGAAGCTCAGTTACCAATTCATGGGAAGTAGCACCATAATGGCAAAGCAAAGGGAAGCAACAAGGATACAAAATCCAGACCAACACTAATCAAGGAAAACACAATTGAAACCATTGAAAGTAATATTCGACACTACACAAACATATCTGTCTATCTATCTATCTATATATAAACCAAGGGAGAAACACTAAAAATCACAAAAAATAAACGCAGTCTGCATCTAAGCTATGGTAAAGGGAAAAAATCAACACACACTAGACAATGAACTACTCTTTACATATATACCCTGGGATAAAGCCTAGAATCAGTGAAGATTAGTAGATAAACATATAATATTCTTAATAATTATGAGGCTCATGGTCAAGATATACATCTAAAAATGAAAGTGAATTTGGTTAACTTACATTCTTTCATGTTGTCTTATGTGTAGAGATCAACTGAGATGGAAGCACAAACACCATGGATGGATGAAGTGGATGGATTTTACCAATGAGAATAATTTATTATGGCTCACTACATCTATAAAAAATGGGTCATCAATCAGAAAAACTATTTATGTCTATCTCAGAAGCATACGATTTTCATTAGGAAGGAACGCCATATGTGGCATGTAGTTTATGTTTCATCCCTTTAAACCTATTGGTATTTTGGAGTTCTTATTATAGATTTTAGATCAAATTCTTTTGGCAACTGGTCAACTTTTTACTTTTAAACTTACCACTACCAGTTGCGGGTACTAGTTATTCGTCACTTACACAAAATGTAACTTTACACATGTTTCTAACACATGATCATATGTCAAGAACGGGTAATAGCTTGATTCGTAGAAAAGAAAGAAAGCATGGATCATGACAAATCATCATTTCAAATGGTGAGGTGAGGTAAAAGGAAGTAGTAACAATAGAGTGAAATAGAGTGGAAACAAATGAGACACAAAAATAATAAGTGTGCAGATAACGCAATGGACATAGGAATATTTGAATGGCCTACTATTCAAGACAATATTTGAAAAAAACTTATAATTATCAAACAGACTCGATCTCCAATTAGTACCGCATTCATAATTTGTGTAAGGGTGGAACATTAACAAGGTGTGGCAAAAGTGAACCTTGTAATGTAGCAAGGCTATACGATTTTTACTTCTAATGAATATTAATCACTACAAAACCCCTCCAATTGGACTTTTATTTAGATTGGGATTTTTAGACTCAATTTTTTTGTGATAATACTAAGTCTCTTATAGCAAAGCCTCAACTCATAAACTGATTATTGTAAGATTTAGCAATCTTTTGATAGTATTTATGTATGTGCTCAAGCACATTAATGTGTTGTTGTCCAAGGTTTATAATTTTATAAAGCATGTAATTCTCTGGTTTTCATCAATAATAAGGCCATACAAGTCAACTCTAAGTTATGACATTGCAATTTCCAAGTTTAATACAACTTATGTTCTAGGAGTATGGTGTGGCACTAGTAGGGGTCCTAATGAATATATGATAATCCCACAATGCAGGATACAACTAGGTAGGCCAATACCTACCAGAAGCAGTAATTGTAAGCTTAAGGATGGTAATCAATATTTTGTTAGTTGCTTCAGCTTTACCATCTCTTTTAGGGTAGGAAGCTTGGTGGAGAAACAAACTCATACCCTAGGAATGATGATAAGGCAAAGTCACATAGTAATTAGAAAGAAATCCAGTAGAAAGAAACAAACTCCATCATAGCAGCTATTCCTTAGCAATCTCATACTCTAGATGGAGTTGTAGGTTTAAATATAAAATATAGCATGAGAATTGATATATGTAGTCATGCATAGTTAATGAAGGTTTGATTTAATGTTACACAAACTCATTCTATGCATATTTGAACTTGGATATAAGTGTTGGAAGAGTCAATATAACCTAGGTCGAACATTTCTTGCAATTCAATACCAACCCTAGCATGTTTAAAATTATGCTCATAAATTTTATTTAATGATGTTGCTTTCATAAAATAGTGATACAATATGATGGTTGTGGCTCTCAATTATGTTGTAGGAGTACCTAGATATATAATAGAAGAACTTGGAGATAAAATATAGTTTGGCATTGATAAAGATAGTCTCACACAATAGACCAGGATAAGTTCAAGGTTTTTCTATGGCCATTTTACCTCATTGGGAAATCAATGGAAAAGGGGGTTTTCTCATGGTTGGAGGTTTAAAAATCCCACTTGGAATTAAGCATTGTCTAAATTTTTCTAGAGGTATTGCAACACCCTTGGAGTTGAATCAAGGAAAACCAAATATTCCCTCAGGAATAAGTGCAAAAAAAGTAAAAATAAGATGGAGTCTATTTATGATTCAAAACTTGAATATGCCACCACAGAAATCCCACACGATGATAAATCATAGTTGTCAGAACCCACCCAAAGTTCCTTACCTCCACTCTTGGGGAGGATGATTTCAAACAATGTTTATTTTTCTATACATTGAGACAATGTGTAGGAATTGTTTAAAGTTTTCTCCAAGGAGACAATCCCCAAAATAAGCATCAAATTATGAATTCTCTTATTCAAGACATACCTTCTATTCAACCAAGGCCATCGAGTGATAATACTACACATTCCACGACTCTTTTTGGCTCCACATTTGACATCCTACAATATTGCAAGGAGGTGCAAGAGGTGATTTGTACATGGAGTTTTTTTTATTTTGAAAACAAGAAAAAGTTGTCTTTTATAGAGGAGACTCAAAAATCCTTCCAAGAGTTTGAAAAGCATACAATATACCTATGTTTATTAAAAAAATTATGTATCTAAACCATGCATAAATGTATCCTTCAAATAAAAAACCAACATACATTGGAGCATTTTCACTTGGATTAAGCATGAATAACCAAAAAATTAACCACTAACAGTAGTCAGCTCCTCATTTGGAACTAAGTGTTTAGTTATATCCACAAGTAGCATGTCAATGTTATCATAGGATTATATGAGAGATCCCAATTCATCACAATGGGAATGCCAATACACTTGCACCAACAAACTTAGTGAGCCAAGATAGCATAGTTGTAACATTAAAACATAATTTTTATCTCTTTCAACTACTACATTATAAAATAATTGTCATCTCTTTCAACTTTAACACTCCCAAGAGGTCCGCATTACATCGAATAATTCTTTTTTTGGAGCGAGCGTGAGGAGGCAGCGCGTGAGGAGCTGATCAACGCGAGCTAGGGCTCGATCTGGTCTTCAGCATGAGCTGAGGCTCGTTGTGTGGGTATGGCAATGCCTGGGGGAGGGGAGGACGCTCCCCCCCCCCCCTTAGATCTCGGATGAGGATGCCTTCAGAAGGATCCTCCAGAGCAAAGGAAAAAAGATCTCTCCCCCGGTCATCCCAAAGTTCATCAAAAAGCTGGAGGAAATCCCCAAAATTGCCCTTCCTGAAGAAAATCCAATGAAAACAGCCCTGGCACTGGCTAAAAGAGGCCTGGTGGGCCAGTTCATGGGGTTATGGCCTTCATCCAAGACCACAGATGACTGGATCCAGAGGAACTGGAAGCCCAATCTGAAACAAGGAGTAACCTGCTACCCCGTCGGAAGAGGTTTTTTCGTGTTTGAATTCATCTCTGAAGAAGATCAGGATTTAGTCTTCAAGAATGGTCCCTATTTCATGGGAACGCAAGGCCTATACCTGAACAAATGGAGGCCAGACTTTGACCCCGTCATAGATCTCCCCAAAGAGGTGCCGGTGTGGGTCAGGCTCCCCAATCTCCCAATGCACTGCTGGGATTTTGAAACTCTGAAGAGAATAGGGAATGGAATCGGCCATTTCATTGATAAAGCTGACAACAAAGGACAATACTCATGCGCCAGAATCTGTGTTGAAGTGGATCTTGAAGCCGGCCTACCTGAAGCAGTAAAACTCACAGTTGGATCCTGGACTCACTACCAGAAATTGGACTACGAACATTTACCCTTCAAATGCAAGAACTGCCAAGAGCACGGTCACTTCCAAAGATACTGCCCCAAACTAACTGCTGAAAAAGAAGATCTGGAAGGATGGCAGAAGGCAAAGAAAGGGAAAACCTCCAGCAACTCCAAAAATAAGGAGAAAATGATCCAAGAACCACCGAAGAAAGGCAATTCTGCGCCTAACCCTCAAGAAACTTCCACTGAGGTCCAAAACCCTGCACATGGAACAGAAGCTGGTGAAGTTCCAGGGTCACATAGTCCAAGCGATTCTGGCCTCCACCAGTCTGCCTCCAGTCTTCCAAAGGATCACTCCAGCCTGGGCTCGGAAACAGGAGCTGATTCCTCGAAGGAGGGTGATACTGAAGCAAGCAGCTCATCCGTCTCTCCAAATCAACCAAAGCGGGGATGGAAACCTGAAAAGAAAAGAAGGGAAGAACAGTCCTACAAGGATGTAGTTCAAGGCTCACAGCACACTATTCCAGAAATGATGAATACTAGATCCGGGTTGAAGATCGGGAAAACCCCGAAAGGGGGCCATCCCCCTCAAACAGGTAAATAATGCAATATGTCTCCTGGAACTGCAGAGGACTCAGCACCTCCCTAAAAGAAGAAGCTATAAGATATTTAGTAAGAGTATTGAGGCCGGAATTCCTCCTAATCCAGGAGACGAAAATGGAGGAAGAAGCTCTCCTCCGCGCAAGGAAATCGTTTTGGAAGAAAGGCCCAGGTAGGGCTGTGAGCGCTAGAGGAGCCTCGGGAGGCTTGGCAACTTTCTGGGACTCCGCAAAGATTGACCTTGTAGAAGAAGAAGGCACCACGCATTGGCTATTCACCAAGCTGTACCATAAAGACTCCGGCCTCTACGTAAGTATCTTTAACCTGTATGTTCCTGTCTCTCTTGTGGAAAAAAAAGAGTGTTGGGACTCTTTAAAATTCTTCCTTAACCAGCATAACCCTGAGAATCTTGTTGTAGCTAGAGATCTAAATGTAACCCTAGCCCTAGCAGAAAAAAAAGGGGGATCAATAGTCCGGGATCCTGCCAGAGAGTGGGTAGAAGATGTGATGCTGGATTGGGACCTCGTTGATATTCCCCCGGACAGAGGAAAGTTCACCTGGTCCAACAAAAGATTTGGACCTGGCCATATTGCTACCCGCCTAGACCAGTTTCTCATTCACTCCACCTTCCTTACCCTTGGCCTCATGGCTTCCTCTAAGATCCACGCTCATTATACCTCTGATCATAAACCAATTTCGCTCACCCTGTTCCCTGAAGTTCAGTTAGGCCCCATCCCTTTCCGCTTCAGTCCCTTATGGGTAGATCAGGATGGTTTCCTTGACATTGTGAACAAATCCTGGTTTGAACCGATTCAAGGGTCTCCTTTCTTCGTCTGGGAAGGAAAGTTAAGAAGGCTCAAAGCTGATCTGAAAGCTTGGGCAAAAGGTCTAGGATCCCCTTCAGATGATAGGAAAAGAAGCCAGAAGGCTCTGGAACAGCACCATCTGACCATGGAAGAGTCCCCTATCACCCTTGACTTTCTCAACAGGGAAGCAGATCTTCAAAGGAAGTACCAAAAAGCATGCAGAGAGGAGGAAACCTATTGGAGAGTCAAATCTAGAACGCTCTGGCTTCAAGCTGGAGACAAAAACACCACTTTTTTTCACAAGCAGGCCCAAGCTCGGAAAATCTACAACTCCATCAATGAGATTCAGCTGCAAGACCAAATCATAAAGGACTCCAATGGCATCAAGGAGGCTTCCCACTCCTTCTTCAAGAAGCTTTACTCTGCCCCGGACCTGGACCTGGTGGATCCGAACTCCTACCCTCTCACAGAGATTCCAAAGCTGATAAGTGAAGAGGACAACTAGCTGCTGAACTACCCTATGAGTATCCGTGAAATTAAAAAAGCCCTCTTCAACATGGACCCAGACAAATCTCCCGGGCCGGATGGATTTACAGCCCGGTTCTATGTCTCTTGTTGGGACATACTCAAAAGGGACTTGTACAGAATGATCAAGAAGACTCAGATCTGCTCCAAATTGGGAGGCAGCACAAACTCCTCTTTCCTGGCCCTCATTCCAAAAGAAAAAGGGGCCAGGACCTTCAATAGGTTCCGGCCAATCTCCCTCTGCAATACTGGTTACAAAATCACAACCAAAATTATGGCCAATAGACTCAAAAAAATTCTGCCAAAACTGATTCCAGAAAACCAAGGTGGGTTTGTCAGAGACAGACAGATTCTGGACAATATAATTTTAGTCCAAGAGGCCATCCATTCCAGCTATAGGAATAAAGAGAAAGGAATGGCAGTCAAGTTGGACTTAGCCAGTGCCTTTGACCGTGTCAAGCATGACTTCCTCTTTGCTGCCATGAGAAACTTCAGGTTCAATCAGAATTTTATCAAGTGGGTTAGATCCTGCATTTCAGCTCCCTGGATTGCTCCGCTGATCAATGGTCGGCCTACCAAGTTTTTCCAGGCCTCAAGAGGGTTAAGGCAAGGCTGCCCCCTCTCCCCTGTCCTCTTTGTCATCCAGGCTTCTGTTCTAAGCTTCCAACTGAATAATAGTCTCCAAAAAAGAGCTCTCTCCGGCATAAGAATTTCCACCAAGGTCAAGGATGTAAACCACGCCCAGTTTGTTGATGACACTCTGCTACTGGGAGTGGCCAATCTCAGAACAGCCAGGAACTTCAAATCTGAACTTGACCATTACATGAACAGCTCTGGAAGTGAAATAAACTTCCTCAAAAGTAAGGTTTATGGTTGGAACTGCTCCCCTCTCGAAATGCTGAACATCTCCAGGATCCTTGACATGGAAGCCATCTCATTCTGGGACACCTTTACCTATCTAGGCATCCCTATCTTCAAAGGCTCTCCTAAATTTGCCCACTGGTTTCCCCTTCTGGACAAGCTCAAAGACAAAATCCAAGCTTGGGGAGCATCCTGGCTCAACAAGGCAGGTAAATTGGTTCTGATTAACTCTGTCCTCACCAGTCTTCCTATTTATCAGTGCTCTGTTCTGTTAGCTCCCAAAACCATTACGAACAAGATCGAAGAGCTGCTCCGGCGTTTCCTCTGGGAAGGGGGACGAAATAATGAAAAGAAGTTGCATCTTGTCAGCTGGGACAAGATAAAAAAGCCAAAGACTGAAGGGGGCCTTTAGATCAGGGATGTAGCCACCCAAAATATAGCCATGGGTAGAAAAATTCTCTGGAATATGATCTCTGGCAAGAACACCTGGAGCAAGAAGATCCTCCGAAAAAAATACTTCACAGGCAACAGGAAAAGATGTCTAGATAATCCTCCAAAAAGACAGACTGGTTCTCCAATCTTCATGCTCTGCAAAAAAGTCTTGCCTCACTTCAAAGCCAAGCTCACTTGGATACCTGGAAATGGTGCAAATATAAGAATCTGGGATGACTCTATTTTAGGAGATCAGCCCTTGATCAGCCTGACCGAGCTTAGGAATATCCAAATCTGGCTTACTGGCAACAGATGCAGCACGCTGTGGGATATTTCCTCAAGGGGCCATGATGAAAACAAATCCTGGGTAAGCTGGAACCTGGGAGAATATCCAGTCGAGCTAAAGGATGAGGCGCTGCTGTTGTTGGACTCTCTCCAAGGAAAATCGCCCATTTCTGCCAACTCCAAAGATAAACGTGGCTGGGGATCTAGCATAGGTAAATATACTGCCTCTGCTGGTTATGCTTCAATTCTGGAACGTCCATGGGCTCCCCCCAATCCAGGCCCGTGGAATTCTCTTTGGCATTACCCGTCCATCCCTAAAATCGATTCTTTCACCTGGCAAATGCTTCATGACAGCGTTCTCACCTATGAAAAGCTCAAGAGGAAAGGTTGGGCTGGCCCTTCACGCTGCCCACTGTGCCAAAACGCTAAAGAAGACGCTGACCATCTGTTCACAGGCTGCGATTTCACCCAGGAGGCCTGGAAATTGTTGCTTGGACCCATCGCTGTCACTTTCCCCAGCTCTGCAGTCGATTTGGTAAGTCATTGGCTCTACCTCTATCCCCACGATTTGAGTAATAAAAACCTCATCAAAATCACGTGGATGTGGATCCCCAGGTTCGTTTCATGGAAAATATGGCTGGAGCGAACAACAGAGTCTTCAGGGATGAAAATAGGGCCCCAGCTCAAGTAGCTATCAAAGCCCGGGTAATGCTGTCTGAAGCTTTAAAATCAAAGGCTCTCAAAGGGAATAAGGCTCCTCTCTCTATGGAAGAGGATCAATGGTTTAAGGAGTTCCAGCCTCTTCAAAACGGCAATGAAGCCAAGTACTTGTCCCACAAGGCCAATTGGGAAATTAGACTAGCTGAAATGGACTTTATTAAATGGAGATCAGTGCTAAATGAATGGTGTCTCTTCTTCGACGGGGCCTCGAAAGGGAACCCCGGGCAAGCTGGAGGAGGCGGTATTATTTACGAACTGACTAGCAAAATCCACCTGTCCTTTGCATGGGGCCTAGGACATGCTACCAACAACCAAGCTGAAATTCTGGTGCTGTGGCAGGGCCTAATCCAGGCAAGAAATCTGAACATCCAAAAGATTAATATTTTCGGAGACTCCAAGCTGATAATTAAAGCGGTTCACACCAAGAAGATCCCCTCGGACATTCATCTTGGCCAAATCTTCAGGAAAGTCATCCTTCTCCTTTCTCACTTCAGAATTTATAAGGCTCAGCATGTGCTCAGGAATCTAAATAGCATTGCAGACACCGAAGCCAACCGGGGTGCACTTCTAAACAAAAACCAGCTTATTGTCAATGGAGGAAGCTCTTTTTGCCCAATCCCTTAAGGCTAAGAAGACCATCTAGATCAGCAGTAGTAAAGGAACCAAGCAGGAAAGGAAGATCAGAAGAGTGAATTTGATTATGCTTTGTAAGGCCCTGGCAGCCCATTTGCCAGTCTTTAATTAAATTTTAACCGTTTTTGTAAAAAAAAAAAACACTCCCAAGAGGTCCCTATTTTAAAGTTGAAACATACAGTAACAATAACATGTAAATGATAGCATCAGTAGTATGGCTATTTACACAAAATTATAAGAGTAGTAATAGATATACCTAACAATACAAAAGGACAAGTCTTATTACTTAACAAATCAAATAACAAAATAACTATGTTGTATAGTATAGTGGGCTTCATAACTAGCACTCCAATGTATCCCTCAAGCAGTCAAAGATAGTCAATGCAGCAAAATCACAGAACAAATGTAACACCCCAGTCTTGACCCCGTTTACATTTAAATAAATGATGTAAATAATCATGGTGTGGAGCTCCGGGCCAAATCCCCACCATCGATTTACTATTTATGTTTCGGCAATTAAGGTTGGGCCGATGGTATTTTTTTATGCTAGTTGAACATCATGTTAAATTTGCAATTTTTAATTAAAATCCTACAGCCAGCTATGTCAACGCAACTAAATGAGATGGGGGCATGATCTTTCCTAAGGATAAGGGAGTGGGGGATTGTAAGAGTGGGGAGAAATTCGAAATGGGCAGAACACCATTTCTGGAAAAACATTTTTTAAATTTTCTTGAAGAAAACGTCCACTTTTCCCTCATGCAGCGGCGTTTCACCTTCCCTTACGATTTGGAATGGAAAAACGTTTTTGGAAACCCAATTCCGCATTCACGCAGTAGCAAGAAAGAAAAAACGATTCTGAGTCTAGACCCTTGGGGGGATTTTCTCCTGTTCTACGTTTTGGTTTTTGTTTTATGATTTTCCCATGTTTGAAAATTTGTTTCCTTTCATGCTTTTTCCTATCTGCTAGTTTTTCCCTGAATACAATTGCCCAAAATCGATTTGGTGGTTTTTGAATAGAATGACCAGCAAACGGTTTGGTTTCTGTAAATGCAATAGTTGGTTTGGCTCTAGCAATGCTCAGAATTCGTAATTACTGTGTGTGTATGCAATCCCTAGCGTCTGCTACATTTTGATAAATCCATGGACTGAGATCACTGTGTGTGCATCCACGTTTGGCATCTGAACTGATTTGGGGAATGGAAATGGAGTCTGGACTTGCTTGATAAACCTAGTGTGTGAAGCCACCTCACAGACCAATATAGAGGGCTGGTTTTCTTCTTTGCATACCCTGAATAGCACTGGAAGGGAATGCATGGCCTGAGGGACTGTGTAGAAGAGAAGGGGATACTTCCTTGTGTTGGGTGTGTAAGTGTTTAGAAGTCAGGTTAGATCTGGTGTGGGTGTTCATAGCTCTGGATTGAGCTCGCTAGGTTAGCAGTCAGTTTTTCCACTTCCTTGGCAGCCTATTAAACCCAACTGGTAGGATGGCTTGGCTGGTAGCCTGATAAACCCATCTGTTGGCTTAGTTGTGTCTCATGTGAATTTGGCTAAGTTAAACCACTGCCTGTGTAAGTCTGATAAACCCAACAGTGTTGGATTGACTGAATTTTGGTTGTATCCTTGGCTATGGGTGAAGTCTACTAGTGTTCCTTATTACTTGGGGAAAACCATGCCCAGCTCGGGGGTGGCAGTGTTGCTGAGAGATTAAAGAGCACACTGGCCTATGGTTGGGTGGAACATTACAACGACATAGCTGGTTGCGGGACAAAGCTTCTTCAAAGATAAGTATTCTCTTATACTTTATTTTCGCGACTGTATATCGTTATGAATTTATATGAACATGTTAAATGCTTGAATAGAATGTATTGAATGAATGTATTTGCTTCTGTTGTATATTGCATTATGCATCTGTTTATACTTATGAATGTTTTATTACGAGGCAATTTTTATATATTATGTCCATGGGGCTTAGACTGCATGGGTTGTTAGATGTTAATCGCGTCCTCTCCGTCGAGTAGAGGGTTGGGGATGTGACAGTGTGGTATCAGAGCACTGGTTGCAATATTGGGCCTCAATGGGCCAAGTTGAACAACTGATAGAGGCAAGACCAACCTCTGTGATCAGCAGGAAGAAGAGGCAAAAATATATTTTTTTGAAATTTTCTAAGTATTGAGCACTTTTCCTTAGCAGCTGAGAAATCCAAATGTAAGTCATTGTAGCGGCTAGGGTGGCTAAAGGAGAGTCGTAGCGGCAGCAGAAAGAAAAAGAGTGAGCTGTTGTAGCGGCTAGGTCTCCTGAAGGGAGCCGAAACATCTCAGCTGAGAAGAGTCGATGCACGGTGGGTGGAAGACAAGATTTTTGCTATCGAAAGAAAGAAAATTGGATAAGTGTTGGCTTGGTGGCGGTGGGAAAAAGAATATTGGGGCCATAGTTGCGGGTCAGAGCTGGGGAAAGAGTCGCTATGGCGAAAGAAATTTCAGGAAAGAGTCGTTGTCGCGGAAGGAAAAAGAAGATGAAGTTTAAGCCGATACGCTACGGGCGAAAGTTGAATATTGAGCTGACAAAGCAGTGGCTGAAAGTTGAAGTTTGAGCCAATGAAGCGGCGGCTGAAAGAGGAAGAAGAAGCTGACGAAGTGGCGGATGGAAATTCAGGTTTAAGCCAACGAGCATCGGGTAAGTCGAGCCGACGAGCGGTGGATGGAAGATGGGGAAGGAGTCGCAATGGCAGATGGATGATGATGAAGAATTCGATGAACGTCGGGTGAGTCGAGCCGATGAGCATCGGGTGAGTCGAGCAATGAGCGGTGGACAGAAGTGGACAAAAGACAGAAAATTTTTCGCTACAACGGAAGGCCCATAGCTGGTGAAAGCCTAAAATGTTTTCAATGCAACAGGTGGCTCGATTGGAGGGCATCGAGCGAAGTTGGCCGATGCACATCGGGAAGAAAATTGGGAAATGGAGTCGACATGTTGGAAGAAAATTGAAATTTTCACCGAAATAGAGTTTTGACAGGGATTTTCAGCAAGCTTTTCAGTGGGATTTCAGGGGCCAAAAAGATGAGACATGGCAAAACAATTATACACCAGATTGCGTGAAATAGAATGATTTACAAAAAAAAACAAAATAACGAGGGTGCTATCCTCAACCCACCCTGCAGTGGTGGAAGCCACAAGGGGGCGAGCCCCCTTGACCCTCGTCGTCCCCTTCAGACAGTCATTCTTTATGAAAAGAAAATTCTATGTTTTGATAAGTTATCAATATATGAGATTTTTTCCAAATGAAGGTAAGTAGTTATGAATTTCTGATAATTCTATAAATATATAATTTAACAACTGTGTTATTAACACATTTTATAGTATCATAGTCACCTTCAAAAGCAACATTCTAGATAGTGCAGTTGGGTAAAGTGAGTTGTGGTTCAGCCATGAGAATTGACAACATGCATGATGATGCACCGAACCCCAATGAGTATAAGGAAGATGCTATGGGGGGGAATGTCCAAGTTGGAAATGCTGAGACAGAATCTAATGGGAGAATATTGCAAGAGACTCCCCTAGATTTTGCAGCCACCATGAGAAGCCTAATGGCAGAGATGTAGAGTTACAAGGTAGATAATGAAAGATTGGTTAAGGCTAAGGAGGACCAGAATTAGTTGAATGCAGCCATGCTACAAAGTTTGACAAATATTCATAGAAATATGAACTTTGAGGACCGGACAGAAAAGACAGAAGGGAGTAAGAACACTACTAGAAGAAGAAAGAGATCACCTAGTGAGTCGTCTGACTCTGAAGGGTCCACTAGAGATTCAAGTTTTTTTCCCATGAGAATCAGATAAGGAGGCGCTACCAGAACCACTCACGAGATGAATTCAGGAAGGAAAAGTTGCCTACCTTCATTGGTGAGGTAAAGACTAGTCAAGAAGCTGAGGCTTGGCTTCTGGGAATAAGAAAATATTTCCAAGTCCAAAATTATTCTAGAATTTTGAAAGATAGAGTAGCCATTTTTCAATTTGACCAGAAGAGCATCCATGTGGTGGGAGCATTTCAGGCAAGTAAAGAAGATCAATGAAAGGAAGATTGTGTGGAAGTGATTCTGGAAGTATTTCAAGGAGAAGTTCCTCTCTGGAAAGTACTATGATAACAAGATCAAAGAGTTCCATGAGCTGAGATTGGGACAGCAGACTATGGAAGAGTATGCCAATAAGTTTTTGGAGCTGTTGAGGTATGTCAGGAACATAAAAGATGAGAAGGTGAAGATCCATCATTTTCTGAGTTGATTGCCTCGGTCTTACAAAGATAGGATTGAGTTTTATGAACCTAGGACTCTTGAGGAAGCAATAAGGAAGGCTAAAAACTGCTATGAGCAAAGCAGAGGAAAACCATATTACCAGAAAACATGGAAGGAAAAAAGGAGTGAGAAATATGACCAAAGGAAGAAAGGTTACAAATCTTCTAACTTCAGGAATCAACAGAAGCAACCAGCACAAGTTGAGAAGCAGCCGGCTAGAGTGACGGGAGAGAATCCAAAAGATCCACGGCATAATAGAGGACCACTCCAATGTTGGAAATGTGGAGGACCCCGCATGCGTAGGTACTGTCCACTTGAGAATGAGAATGCAAGGCCAACATACAAGATTCAAGAGGCAGAAATAGTGGGACAAGTAGTAACGGTTGTACCTAGAATTTATGCAGCACTGGAAGACCACCAGGAAGATCACCGGTCAATAGTGGTTGAAGTTACAGGTAATATTGTTGAGCAATCTATTTCTATTTTGATTGACCCTGGTTCTACTCACAGTTATATTGCTCCTAGAGTAGTGGAGGTTTGTGCTCTTGGGAAAGTAAAGCATAACAAGTCTTGGTTAGTTCAGCTAGCCACTGGAACTAAGAGAAAGGTTAGTGAAGTGGTAGAGAAATGTCCATTGAATATGAATGGATTGGTCACTTGTGTAAATATGAATGTTCTACCGCTTGGTTCCTATGATGTTCTCATTGGAATGGATTGGTTAGAAGCTCACAGAGTGAAGCTTGACTGTTATAACAAGACTTTTGAATGCATGGATGAAGAAGGGAACCCAGTAGTGGTAAGAGGCATTCCAAAGGTAATCTCGATGAGGCAGATTTTAGCAATGCAGTTAAAGAAGTTTTGCAGAAAATGTTGTCAGTTGTATGCAACCCATATTGAGAAGGCAACAAGGAATGAAACTCCTAGGTTGGAAGACTTTCATGTGTTGCAGGAATTCAGGGATGTGTTTCCTGATGAGATTCCAGGGCTTCCTCCCAAGAGGGACATTAATTTCACAATTGAACTTGTGCCAGGAGCAGCACCAGTGTCCAAGACACCCTATAGAATGAGTACACTAGAAATGCTAGAGCTAAAGATGCAACTGCAAGAGTTGCTGGAGCAGAAGTATATCAAGCTGAGTGTGTCTCCTTGGGAAGCACCAGTTCTATTTGTGAAGAAGAAAGATGGTACACTCAGATTGTGTATTGATTACATACATCTGAACAAAGTCACTATGAAGAACAAATATCCCTTGCCAAGAATTGATGACCTCTTCGATCAAATGAAAGGAGCAAAGGTATTTTCCAAGATTTACTTGAGGTTTGGTTACCATCAGGTGAGAATCAAGGATGAAGACGTTCATAAAACAGCCTTCAAGACAAGGAATGGACATTATGAGTTTGTAGTGGTACCATTTGGACTCACAAATGCACTAGCAACATTTATGTGCCTTATGAATAGTGTCTTCAATAGGTATTTGGAAAAATTCGTTCTTTTTTTTCCTTGATGACATTCTTGTTTATTCTAAGAATGGAGAAGAGCATGAAGAACATTTGATATTAACATTGCAATTGCTTAGAGAACATCATATGTATGTGAAGCTGAGCAAGTGTGACTTCTATAGGGATAGAATTCAGTACTTGGGTCACATTATTTCAGAGGAGGGTATATCTGTAGATCCTGAGAAGATTGAAGCTATTAAGAATTGGCCTACTCCAAAGAATGTGACAGAGGTAAGATCTTTTATGGGGCTTGCAGGATATTACAAGAGATTCATTGAAGGATTCTCCAAGGTTGCACATGCTATCACTTCTTTGCAAAGGAAGGGGATAAAGTTCAAATGGACCTCGACGTGTGAAGAAAGTTTCCAGCGGTTGAAGTATCTTCTCACAAGTGCACCGGTCTCAAAAGTTGCAGACCCAGAGAAATATTGTGTGGTGTGTACAGATGCATGTGGCCAAGGACTTGGAGGAGTTCTTATGCAATACAACCACGTGATATTTTATGAATACAGGAAGCTGAAGGAGCACAAAAAGAAATATGCCACTCATGATCTAGAACTTGCATCCATAGTACATGCTCTCAAGATGTGGAGACATTACTTGATGGGCAAAAGATTTGAGCTAAGGACAGACCATTGTGGTCTGAAGTATTTGTTTGATCAGCCTACTCTGAATACTAGGCAAGCGAGATGGTTGGATTTTTTATATGAGTTTGATTTTGAAATCAATCGCATAAAGGGAAAAGAGAATAAGGTAGTTGATGCACTCAGCAGGAAGGTGCAAGAAATGCATGTGGCATCCATTAGTATTCGCCAATCATATTTGAGGCAGCAAATTGCTAATCATGTTGCTGAAGATGAATTGTATGCACAGGTCAAGGACAAGTTGCAGCAAAAAATCCTTGAAAAGAAGTATAAGGGATATAAATTGGAAGAAGATGGACTTCTTACCTATAAGAACAGAATTTATATTCCAAATGTAGCATATTTGAGGAGGGTTGTTATGGATGAGACCCATCAAGCTCCATATTATGGTCACCCAAGATATCAGAAGACAATTGTTGCGGCTAGAAAGCAGTACTTTTGGCCAGGAATGAAAAAGGACATGGTTGAATATATTTCAAGGTGCATGAAGTGTCAGCAGGTGAAGATTGAGCATCAACATCCAGCAGGTTTGTTGTAGCCTTTGCCAGTTCCATAATGGAAATGGGAAGTTATTTCCATGGATTTTATTACAGGATTGTCGATGACTTGGAGACAACACGATTCCATCATGGTTGTGGTGGACAAGTTGACAAAGGCAGTACATTTTATACTGGTTAAGTCTACGCATAAGACTGTTGACATTGCAAAGATATTCATGAAGGAGATTTTCAAATTGCATGGATTTCCTAAGGCAATAGTCTTTGACAGAGATGTCAAGTTTACTTCCAATTTTTGGAAGGGGTTGTTTGCGGATTTGGGTACAAAGTTGAATTTCAGCACGGCCTACCATCCTCAGACCGATGGACAGACTAAGAGAGTTAACCAGTTGCTGGAAGACATGCTTCACATGTATGTGATGGACAAACCAACCAAGTGGGAAGATTATTTACACCTAGTAGAGTTTGCTTATAACAATGGACAACAAGCGTCCTTGGGGATGAGTCCATATGAAGCTTTGTATGGCAAAAGGTGTAGGATACCAGTGACTTGGGATAATCCAGTGAATAGGGTTGTGCTTGGTCTAGAATTGCTCAAGGAGATGGAGCAGGAAGTTGTAAAGATCGGGCAGAATTTGAAGGCAGCCCAGGACAGACAGAAAAGTTATGCAGATAAGCATAGGGTGAACAGAGAGTTCAGTGTTGGGGGTCATGTTTACCTTGGAGTGAAGGCAAAGAAGGGTTCCTTCAAGCTTGGAAGTTCTGCCAAGTTGTCACCTAGATACTATGGGTCGTTTGAAGTGCTTGAAAGAATAGGTCCAGTTGCATATAGACTTGCATTTCCTGCTAGCACTAGAGCTCATAATGTTTTTCAAGTTTCTTTGCTTAATAAATATGTACATGATCCTAACCATGTAATAAATTGGGATGTGATACAGGTGGAACTAGAGGGAGAGTTCCAAATCGATCCTATGTGCATCCTCGTCAGGAAGATCACAATGCTCCGGAACCGAGCAATAGGACAGGTGAAGGTGCAATGGGAGCACTACAGTCCTGAAGAAGCTACGTGGGAGCTGGAGGATGCCATGCGACTGGCACATCCATTTTTGTTCAATTATGCAGATTGCTGAGGGCAGTACCAGCAAAGCATTTTTGTTCAATATTGTAAAGCACTGAGGACAGTGTTGTTGAAGGGGGAGGGGAATGTAACACCTCGGTTTTGACCCCGTTTACATTTAAATAAATGATGTAGATAATCATGGTGTGGAGCTCTAGGCCAAATCCCAACCATCGATTTAGTATTTATGTTTTGGGAATTAAGGTTGGGCCGATGGTATTTTTTTATGCTATCTGAACATTAACAGTTGAATATCATGTTAAATTTGCAATTTTTAATTAAAAACCTACATCCAGCTATGTCAACACAACTAAATGAGACAGGGGCACAATTTTTCCTAAGGATAATGGAGTGGGGGATTGGAAGAGTGGGGAGAAATTCGAAATGGGCAGAACACCATTTCTAGAAAAACGTTTTTTAAATTTTCTTGGAGAAAACGTCCACTTTTCCCTCATTCGGTAGCGTTTCACCTTCCCTTACGATTTGGAATGGAAAAACGTTTTTGGAAGCCCAATTCCACATTCACATTGCAGCAAGCAAGCAAAAACGATTATGAGTCTAGACCCTTGGGGGGATTTTCTCATGTTCTGCGTTTTAGTTTTTGTTTTACGATTTTCCCCTATGCGGCAATTTGTTTCCTTTCATGATTTTTCTTGTATGCTAGTTTTTCCCTTAATAAAATTGCCCAAAATCAATTTGGTAGTTTTTGAATTGAATGACCAGTAAACGGTTTGGTTTCTGTAAATGCAGCAGTCGATCTGGCTCTAACAATGCTCAGAATTCGTAATTACTGTGTGTGTATGTAATCCCTGGCATCTGCTACGTTTTGATAAATCCCGGGACTGAGATCATTGTGTGTGCATCCACGTTTGGCATCTGAACTGATTTGGGGAATGGGAATGGAGTTTGGACTTTCTTGATAAACCTAGTGTGTGAAGACACCTCACAGACCAATCTAGAGGGCTGGTTTTCTTCTTTGCATACCCTGAATAACAATGGAAGGGAATGCATGGCTTGAGGGACTGTGTAGCATAGAAGGGGATGCGTCCTTGTGTTGGGTGTGTAAGTGTTTAGAAGTAAGGTTAGATCTGGTGTGGGTGTTCATAGGTCTGGATTGAGCTCGCTAGCTTAGCAACCAGTTTTTCCACTTCCTTGGCAGCCTGTTAAACCCAACTGGCAGGATGGCTTGGCTGGTATCCTAATAAACCCATCTATTGGCTTGGCTATGTCTCATGTGAATTTGTATAAGTGTAAACCACTGCCTGTGTAAGTCTGATAAACCCAACTGTGTTGGCTTGACTAAATTTTGGTTGTATCCTTGGCTATGGGTGAAGTCTGCTAGTGTTCCTTATTCCTTGGGGAAAATCATGCCCAGCTCAGGGGTGGCAGTGTTGCTGATTAAATAGCACACTGGCCTATGGTTGGGTGGAATGTTCTAGCGACATAGCTGGTTGTGGGACAAAGTTTCTTCAAAGATAAGTATTCTCTTATACTTTATTTCTGCGACTATATATCGTTATGAATTTATATGAACATGTTAAATGCTTGAATAGAATGTATTGAATGAATGTATTTGCTTCTGCTGTATATTGCATTATGCATCTGTTTATACTTATGAATGTTTTATTTCATGGCAATTTTTATATATTATGTTCATGGGGCTTAGACTGCCCAGGTTGTTAGATGTTAGTCGCATCCTCTCCGTCGAGTAGAGGGTTGGGGACGTGACAACAAACATGACAAAATCACATCTGATGACTTACATGATGGGAATAACCTTCCTTGATGTACTCAAATTGTAGCTTTCAGATCAAATCTTGTCTCTCAAAGGAAATTCAATAACTGGAACGAAATGGCCCTTAGTCAAGGGCATAAACATACCTGAGAGAGAAAGAGACCATAAATGTTGATAAAAGGGACATACAAGTACAGAAGAAGAACTAGCCACTCAAAGAGGTATGGCACAGTCAAGATCATGCCCAAAACATCAACCAGTACACCAAGTATCCCTCAAAATAGTCAAAGATAGTCAACGCTGTAAAAAACATAGCCACAGCAAGTAGCAGTATGGACTCACACGCATGAAGGAGTGAGAACCAAAATTTCTATAGAAACCCTCAGAAAGGGTAGTGCTAAGTAAAGATGGGTTGGATGTTGCTTGTAGACTCAAAAAACAAATAACGCTCAAACACATACCTACTAGAAGGTCCTTCTAAGTGACATTACGGTTTCTCTTACGATTAGGTTAGGCTTGAAGTCATCAATTTATAAGTCAAATCAAAGTGGCAAGTAACCAAATTAAGGAGGAAAGATAGCTAAATGAAGGTTCAATGAAAAAGCTAACCACAAGTCAACACACAATCATGGCTAACCATAAACATAACAGAAAAAATGAACTAACCACGAAGTCAACATAACATAACTAGTGGGGTAATCGTAAACATAACATAACAAGTGGGATAACCACAAAGTCAACTTAACAAATGTCAACATAGCATAGCAAGTGTGTTAAGCACAAATTCACAACAACATAACAAGACTCTCTCTCAAAGATGTGTGGTCCACATATGTGCCACACTACAGCTGAAAGTTTATCATCATTGTATAGGAAAGGTTCAACCAGGAAGATGTGATCCTCTCATCCACATTATTGTTCTGTCGGAATCTGACTTTCAAAACACTCAACCAAGGGGAAACCAAACATGGAATCCTAGGCATAATCAAGAACAAAAAATTCCCAATACACTTGAACAACAAACTTAGTGAACTAAGATAGCACAGTTGTAAAATTAATGTAATGCCCCATATTTTTAACCAGACATATTTACTAGCCATACATACTGCACTTTATGTGCTTGTTATCTTTTGGACTCAACTTGACTGAGTAAGATTTATTTACGTAATGATGGAACCGATATTATCATGTTACTATGTTTATGATGTCACTATGATTATGGTGTTACTATGTTTGTGCGATTACAATGTTGTAATTATCATGTGATTCCTTTATTTTACAATGACAATATATGTTTAAATGTTTTCATTAATAAAATGTTAAATATAGGATGTAGTACATAGATACCATCTTATGATGTGATTGATTGAATTATTATGTGCCATGTGTAACCGTGATGAACTAAAATTTGTTTTACGAAAAGAAATAATGATGATGAGATGGATCAATTGATGATCAAGTAGGAATGCTTGTTATAAATGTGTATTTTGCAAAATACTAACCCACGGGGCACAGGGGCTAAGTGATAGCTAGGTATTGAATATGATGTGTGGATTAGTACTTACTTATGTAAAATACCTTATTGACCAAACTGATGATACGATGACACATTCTGATAATCTCGATAGCAGCAAGATATGATTTTGATAGGATATAGACCCGGTATGTTGAGAGGGATGGAGGTGTTTCCCACCCTATGTTTTATGATACCCAAGGTCGTGGAAGGGTTGTACTGAGTCACGCTTCCCTAGACATGTGATGACGATGGTCGGATGCCTGCTAGGGGAGGCTAGGTCCGCTATTTAGCCGACGCTACTACTCTCAGGTTCTATATGTGTCCAAGCGATGAAGCTGACGACACATCTTTACTAGCAAAGGAAGGATAGGGAGGATGTGGAAGTAGGTTAGGATGGGAGTGTAGAAATTCAGGCCTGCAGTAGATTAATTTCACTCACAGCAATTAACAATTGATCATGCAAATTATCAACAATGGAGACTGAATATGGAGCTGT